>JAQQAE010003983.1:0-19375 GCA_029823295.1 Pseudamia nigra | reverse complement strand
GTATCCAGATGGGTCGCGAAGCGTCTTCAAACCAAATTTCCAGTCCAGTCGACGGAAGGAAAAACCACAGGCCCTGGATGACGTTTTGGTTTGGATAATTAAACAGGATATTTTAAGTCTGGATGTCTGACAACTTATTATTTCACTTCAGTGCTGTGTCACAGCTTTCACAGACCGTAGTGATGAAAGTGTCTTTAACGTAATCTCGGGGTGGGGGGGGTATGTTTTAGAAGATGGAATAGAAAAGGGCTCAGACGATGTAATGACTTCAGAATCCCATTGTAATCTTCTAATCATCTCCTCTTAAGAAGAGCTCACCACTGACCACAGATCAGAGGAGAATCTGCACCGCGTATTTATTTCAACGTGGTGCAGATTTATTTTCTTAACTTCTTTGTTCGTCTCTAATTCCTACCGTTTCCAGAGAAGTTAGCGGGCGCCCTGTGGTGTGTGGGAGCACCGTGACTCCGGCTCTGTGGGACACCTGTGAAAATGTGTAGTGTGTGGGCGTCATCTGCTGAAACAGGCACGATCTGTGAAAATGATCCACATGATAAAATGCCCTCAGTCACCAAAATGTTAGAGTAAAACATTTCAGATGTCGAACTTTTTTCCCGAAAGGTAGCGTCAGCACTTTTTCTTTTAACGATTCGACTACCTACTGCACCTGGAAGGTACGAGTTTGACTTGATTCTGTATGTCCTTCACTTCTGTCAGGTTTTTCACGGTGCCGACTCTGATATCGAATGGCTCCAGAGGGACTTTGGTGTGTATGTCGTCAACCTGTTTGACACTCATCAGGCCAGTCGGACGCTGAACCTCGCCAGACATTCCCTTGACCACCTGCTCAAACATTTCTGCAAAGTTGACTCAGACAAACGCTACCAGCTCGCTGACTGGAGAATTCGGTAAGGAGACAGGGAAAAAAAAATCATTGTCTTGTACCGTTACTATTAAAAGAACATGGCATTAGTCCTGACGCTGCTCAGCTAAAGTAAGAACCTTGTTATTCCTTGGCCATGTAGCCCACTGCCGGAGGAGATGGTGCAGTACGCCCGCTCAGACACCCACTACCTCCTCTACATCTACGACTGTTTGAGGGCGCAGCTTCTGGACTTCAACCACGGGCAGCCTGGGCTCCTGCAGAGTGTCTGGAACAAGAGCAAGGACATTTCCCTTAAGGTGCACACACATTTCCATCTTAAATGACGCCTACTCTTATAAGTCCACATCTAACAGCATTATTCATTCAAGTCATCCAATCACAAGGGAGCAGCTCTAAATACGAGACTGTGATCGAATCTCACTTTGTCCAATTTTCACTTGAGGCTGCACAAAGCATACGGCAGCGCATTGCATTCACAGAAGAAAAATATTTTTTTAGACTCTGTATCTCACAATTACAAGATCTTTCCCCGTAATTACAAGATACTGTAACTCGTAATTACAAGATCTTTTCTTGTGATTATGAGTAAAGTTAAGGCTCTCAGGAATCTCTTCTTTGCCACAGACAGGAAGAACATGGCGCTGTCAGATTTAATCTGCTTTTAAGTCTTTCCTGGACTGAGACACTGCAAATATTTATGTTTCTTAGTGAGTGCGGATTAATACTAGTATATAACACCATGAAGACGTCTCAAATCATTGGGATTGTTCAGAGTGTGGGTCCACACTCCTCGACTAGGAGTTGTTCTCTTCCTGCTGGAGCAGTAAAACTAGTACATGATGCTTAATGGATATAAGTATGTGTTTAAAATGTGTTCTGACATGTTACCATACCTGTCACAATCACATATCCTGGGTTAATGCACATGAAATATGTCAGAAACATCATACAACAGAAATGTGCGTGATTCTGTACTTTGTAAATACCGTACTGCAAAATAGTGGTTAGTTTTGAAACTGAGGGGCAGTGAACGCACCACAGACATATGTAATATTACCAGATCCATAAGTCATAATTCTGAGATCTGTAAGTCATAATTACGAGATGGCAGGTCTTTTTTTCTCAATGACTGCAACGTGCTTCCGCAAAAGCATCATGCCAGAAACGAAAGAAATGAACAAAAAGATTGTTGATAATCACAACAGAGGAGAAGGATGCACATGGTTATCAGAGCATCGTGAACTGCAGTGAGAAGCTCGGGAAGCATTTGGGAAACAGTCAGACTTTCGTGGGGGGAGGGGCTAATCATTCTCGACCAGCACGGCCTGACAGCAACGCCCGCGTCCGGGATTAACGCGGCACTTTTGGTCCTGGTGGATTGTTTTTGGTAACGTGAAGATGTTGTAGTGTTACTGGTGAACGTGGGCCTAAGCCTGAGTGCCGGTTGGAGTACGTCACGTGCAGCTTTACTGACTTTGTGACCTTTGTTGAAATCATTTTGGCCACGTACAAATCTACTGGATTTCATGACGGTGCCCGGCTAATGAGGTTTTTACACGGTGTCTGCACTGCGTATCCACGATTCTTCTGTCTGTGCCAGAGCCGAGGGAGTTTACTGTGATTCACAGCACACAGCGCAGGTCAAACAGTCCAGACGCCAGAGCGTGACACCGATTACCCAGTAGAAATCAGTCCTGAATCCAAGGCACCGGTAGTGGTACAGAACACTTTTCAAGCAACATGCAGCCCTCGCACATTCATGCTTTTACCGTCTTGTGTCGTTGAATCACTACAGATGCTTGTTAATCCCACTTACGAGCAGGGCCTTAATAGTGTGTGTGTGTTTGTTTCGATATGCCACATTTTCCACAAGGTCTTATGACAGTCTTGTTTGTCTGTGTGCCATCTTCTCATATAGAAATATTTGAAACCTATATACACAGAGGAGTCCTACCTGGAGGTGCAGAGGAAGCAGAAGAAGTCCTTTAACACTCAGCAGCTCGCTGCCTTCAGGTTACTGTTTGCCTGGAGGGACAAGTTGGCCCGGCAGGAAGACGAAAGCACCGGGTAGGTTTTCAGGGAGTGTGTGCTCTTGCATCTCTGGGAGTTTGCCAGGGAGGCTTCACTATTTTTAGTTGATGCTCAGAAAGATTTCTGTCACAACCTCACCACTTTTCTCATTTCATGGTTATTAGGAAGTTACAGCAGATCTTTAAAAATGAATAATTTTAGGACTTAAAATGCATTAAGTACAGTTCTAAGAGGTCTTTTTTTAAAAATGAATTGAATATAGTGCTTGATTTTTTTGGAAAAATGCAATTAGTTTAAAAATTTTAGGCATGAAGATGAGACTTGAGTTCTGTTTTCTCATGTATAAATAGTTCAGATACACAGCAGACAAAATATGTGATGAGAGATGTGGGGGAAAAAAACCTTCATAGGGACTTGAAGAGGGCATTTTCCAGTGTAGTGCCTTCATTTATTAAACATAAAGCAAATTTAAAAAGGACGAGATCAAATGTGCCGTTTCACACGCAGCTGATCAAAACACAGTAAGGATGAAGGATTAGTGTAAAGACAGTCCACTAGGAAACAGACGGCCTTCTTACACTGTACAGAAACTACGTTTGCACAAGAGGAAGAAGTGTTTATCACTGGACCTGTGTAGATTAAAAGCATTATTAAAGTGTAAAAAGTCAGAGTTGTTTTATATCAGCTGATCAAAAACCATGAAAAAAAGTCACGTGAAGACTCAGATTTAATTCATGGAACCTTACAAGTTCTTCTAGGTTTGATTCGTTTATAGCCACTGATTATTTGTTCCTTTTCATTATGTTTGTGATATTTTTCTGTTTGGTAATCCTCACCAACTCTTCATTGTCAAGATTCAAAGTTTTATCATCTTATGCACAGTTTCCCAGAACAATGACATTCTTTATTTACTGTTCACAGTGAACGCCAAGCAATATAAAGTCTACACTATAAAATGGATAAGTAGTATTGATTGATTGATTGATACTTTATTGATCCCACAAACGGCAGCAGACTGAGCTCGCGCCTTGCAGTTGGGGGAGGGGGGGGTGCAATCGGAAAAGGGAGTAAAGGAAGCAGTTTCCAGAATTAGGCTCCATAGGAAGCAAAATTATGGTCGTGTAGAAAAAAACCTCACATGCACAATTAGCAGACACGTTGCTACGCAACAAAGCAAGTATCAGAGAGAGTTGGGGGTGTGCGTGTCGGTGTGTAGTGTGGTCACGGGATGCATCGTGTCGTATCAGTTCTGATGGGGAAGCCAAGAATCGTCTTCTGAGCATATCGTCCAGGTGTTAAATTCCATGATAGCTACCGTGGCGGCACATGTCCGTAGAAAAGTACAGCCCGACCTCCCATCAAAGTGTTAGTGTAAAGTAGTGATACACTAATATAAACTATGCAATTACACTGTGTAGACTAACGGTTTACAAACCCCCATTTTTTTCCAGTTTTTATTGAAATTCAAGCAGTTCAAGTTCAGTGACTAGGTTGAAATGGTACAAAGGTAAATGCTGAACTGCCACAGGTAACAAAAAAAATAATAAGGTTCTTGATTTAAAAAACAAAAAAATTAAGGTTCTTAACCCTCGTCTGGTTTTCAGGTCAAATTGACCTTTTGTCATATATTTATAAAGAGAAGCTGTGTCGTGTGGAAACGCCAGGGAGAAAAATCAGTACTGGAGTAAAAGGAAGTAGAAGTACTCATACATAAAAGTACTTGAGGTAGTGAGTAACTTTACAGCACTAAACGGATTAATTTCAGCTTTTTTTTTGGTGATTTGTTCATTTTTGTGGTTTATTTTATTCATTTATTTTGTAACCTTGTTTGGCTCTGTTTCTTCATCATATTTTTCATTTTTCCTTCACATTTGTTAATTTTCTTGGTTATTTTTGTTAGGTAGTTTTTCTTCTTTTTGTGCAGTTTTGTGGATATTTATGATTATTTGGTTTCATTTTCTGAATTATTTTTGCTCATTTTTTTGGGTTGTTTTTGTTCACTACAAAGATAATTTTCATCCTTTTTTTCCTTTAATGTTGTTCATTGTTTTCATTTTTAATTATTTTGTTTGTTTTGGTGATTATTTTGTTCCTTTTTTTTTACCACACAATACATTTTCTCTTTACAAATATATGACAAAGGGTCAATTTGACCCAAATACCACACTGGGGTTAAATGGCATTATCTTCTTGCATTGTTAAAATCTGCAGAAACTGGCATATTTTAATATTGTGGTGTTGATTTGCTTTAGATATGTCCTGCCCACTCACATGATGTGTAAAATATCCGAGGAACTGCCCAAGTAAGTTAATTAGATTTTTCTTACTTCACTGCTGTTGCAGTTTCTAGAACCATAACCTCCCACAGCGCAGTGTTTTTATGTGTCGTTTTATTTATTTCACCTTTTTACCCAGAGAGCCTCAGGGCATTATTGCCTGCTGTAACCCCGTCCCCCCCCTGGTGAGGCAGCAGGTCAACGAGCTCCATTTGTTAGTTCAAGAGGCCAGAGAAATGCCTCTCCTTAAGGTAAATATGACAGGATTTTAATATCTTTAGGTCAGTTGTGTAATTTTGTTTGTATGATTGGATTGCACACAAACATTGTATTATTATTATTTTTTTGTTGTTGCCCGCAGACTGAAATTGCAGCTCAAAAAAAGAAAGGACTCACACCCATAAAGAAGGTTAGTTGACGACCTAAACGAACAAATCTGGGTTTTGGTTAAGTAACTGTCACAATCAACGGTTATGTTTTTATTATTTTCCAGCCAGAAGTCACGATGTTTGGTCCACACGATACTTCCAGGGCCTCTGAGAGTGACATTCCTCACTTCTCCTCTGATGGTAAGTTTGATACTCAAACATTACACATAGTCTTTCTCCATGATTTTGTCATTCAGCTAAATAAATATAAATCACATTTTGTTTTCAGAACTGCCTGTCAAACAAGGAATTCTCTTCTCAAATGAGGAACACCAAATGGATGTTGATGTACATAAATCACGTAGTCTCATGGCATCGCCCAAAATCACACTGTTTGAGGTTAGAAATCAGCTCCGGGGTTTCGGGACATTTCCATTTAATTAGGATGATGAGTCTGAACGCTCGGCTTTGTTTTGAAGGAGGTGGAAACAATGAAGGACCAAGATTGTGAAGCTGTGGCTCAGATGAAAGCCAGACGCATCACTGAGTCTTTTGAAAACCCTTTCAGAATGGTAAGCGATTTCCATTGATTACGTTTGAACTGGGCTAATATGTATTATGACTTTATTATCTTTGTTTCTTCTAGTATTTACCCTCCAATGATGTGCACGTCAACAAAAATGCAAAGTTTGACCCCTCTTCAAAAATATTTGAGGTGACGAGAGCTTCAGCTATATCAGCCTCCACAGATCAGGAATGTATTTTAACTTAAAATGTTGACAGTCGTACCATCTCATGTTCACAGATTAGTAAAAGATGGAAACTGCTCAGTATTGAACAACAACAGAAAGAGTTGGAAGTCAAGAGGAAAGCTAAGGAAGAAGCCAGGAAGGCAACAGGTAAAGAGGCTTTAACCTGATTTTAAAAAATGCACTTTCGAAGCGAGCTTAATGTTTCTCATTGTACTTTGATGATGATTCCACAGAGGAAAGAAACAAGGCTAAAAAGAGCTACCAGGAGTCTCTGCAGAATGTCGCCACTGTGCGTCAGCAAGCAGCAGTGAGTAATTTGCCCTCTTTTCCATCCTTTACCACGTTTTCCACCTCAAATAAGCTGAACACTCTGACAACTTTACTTGATGTCCCAGCTGGGAAATAAAACTCGGCGAAAACATGAGTTATGTTCACTCCCGAGTGCTGCAGTGCTGCTGTATTAGCCCCGTGAACTCTCTGCTACACGGCATTTTTTTAAGACACTGCTGGCATTTCTGTAACATAAAATGATGGTGACTCACAAGTGAGCAGACGGCACCAGCATGGCAGTGGCCTTTTAATATTTATATCTGTCACATGAGGTGCCTGGGGGAGAAGGATGCACAGCATGGGACCCGAGCATTACAGGCATGTCCTCCACTCATCAAATGCTCAATGCTTTTCTTCCCTCCCGAGGTGCAACAATAGCTACTTTCTTCCCAAAAGCCCACTTCCTGTTAGCGCCGGCTCTCCGAGGAATTGCTTGGCACCCTCCTGCTTGGTTAGTCATGCACGCTCTTGTCGCCATATGGCGTCTCCTCCATGAATTAAATGCTCAGTTAGACACAAGTCTTGCTACTTTATCTTTTGTCCACGTCGCAGGACAACAAATTGAACGGCCACCACCGCCCGACTCTCCCCGTCGGTAGCATCGCTTTCTTTCGCCGTGTGAGCCTTCGAGCATCGATCGCTCGTTAGTAGAGTAATGGTTTTATACCACAGCAATCCATAGCGTGTGGATGGTTAAAGTGAAAAGTTAGTTTTAAAGCACTCCCCGCTAAAATGGCATGTTCAGATAGGCGCGTTGGCATCGACCGGTGGTGTACATCGCAGTCAGACGTGTTGGCAGCGGAGCCCGACAGTAACAGGTCTTCATCCTGCCAAATGCAGGCAAATATTGGCCGTGCGAGCTAGCTGTCAGTTTCAGCCGGCACCTTGGCTCTGAAGTTTTCAGCTCCAATTTCCTTTTCAGAGAAAGACTTTGTGCTTTTCCAAAGCCTCTAATACACAGACTTGAAGATGCATATTAAGAACATCAGTGCATCGTTGGTGACATCAGGGATTTTCCACTTGATAGATTCAAATGCAAAATGAGGTCTTTAGACATGGAGAACAAACAGTATGACTATGGGATGTATTTGGACCCTGTCATTACCCGCAGCACTAGATGTGACACACTGAACCTCGTCATCTGCTCAAATTCAGAAGGCGACATAACGCAGTCTAAATATCATCATAAATATTTAACATTGTGAGAACTTATTTTAGGAAGTTAGCCTTTGTCAGGACAAACAACCTAGCAGGAATTTTAAGGACATGGGGTTGAACTGTTGTACAACAAATTACTTCTCAAACAACTCTGTGTGTGTACTTGTACTCGAGGTGTGTACTTTTGCCACCTCTACAGGGTTAAGACACGTGACGTCCAATGAATAAGTGGTCTTGAGGAAATCCTGTTTGTGTTCAGATCAACTACCGTATTTTCCGGATTACACGTCGTGTTTTTTTTTTTTTTTCCATAGTCCGGCTACGGGAGCGACAAATACACATTTTTTTTTTTTTTTCCAAGTGTTCGTTGTTTGTCACACTGGCAGCCGCGAGACGTCGCTCTAGGCTTGTGTACCTGCATCTGTACGACTGACAATTTAAAATGTAGACGTTACCGGTAACGACCGTACCTGCCATCGCTTACCCGGGGAGGCGAGCCGCCAGCGTGAGGCGTGTTCCCCGAACAAATGCGACATGTTCTCCAGAGCAACTTATACACGGGGTTTTTTTTTCTTCTTCTTCGTTATGCATTTTTTGGCTCGTGCGGCTAACATTTCGGAGCGGCATATAACCCGGAAAATACTATAATGTGTATTAGTTATGAAAACTGCATATTCGTACTGTAGATGCATCAGGAAAGACACTCTCTTGGTTTTATTTTGGTTAATTTTGGTTCATTTTTGTAGATTGTTTCACTATTTTGTGTTCTGTAATTAAATTCAAATCTGTCAGTGTGTGTGGTTTTTAATTTTTTTTTTATTTATTTATTCCCCCCCCCCAAATATAGTCACATGCATTTACTAACTTGTAAATTAATTTGCCTCTTTTGAATTAATGTCGGTCCTGATTTGATGCCCGTTGGAAAATGTGGGTCACAAGGTGAAATCAGTGCAGTTTTCAACCTGTAGGTGGCAGCAAACGCTGGCGTTAAAACATACACGGTACATGACACCAGCGGTCAACGACAACCATTAAAAATTCTGAATCGGGTTTACTTTAAAGTTTAAAATTTTACCCAGCAAGTATTCATCATAAAGATGTTCAGTTATGATACAAAATGATTAACGATGAACAAAACATATGCTGGTTGAATAAAATATATAGTCAAGCTCAAAATTCATATCCATAATCATTTTACAGTGTTTTGAATTATATTTGTTCTTTTTTTTTAAGTGATATTCAAAGGATCTGTGATATTTTACTTCACAGTTTCATGAAAAATGTCAGAATTATTCATAGCCTTGTTTATTAATTAGTTGCAAAGTGATCACAGCCTCCAAATGAGTCTTGCACTTAACAGGTGTTTTGTGTCTCTGCAGTGATTTTAGTTCACTCGTGTTTTGCAAAGGCCTCCAGGTGTTTGAGGCTGGAAAAGTTTCTCGCCATCACACAGGGCTTAATTAACGTTGCAGTCGAACTTGCGAACAGCAGTCGGGGTTGTTTCCACCCTAACGAGGTTTGTGATGCTCTGACTGGCTGGAGATGTAAACCTGCTCCGAACTGCACAAACAGCCTGTACAGAGAAAAATCAGACCAAAACTAGACGGAGACGGCGGGTCTGTGCAGCTAAAGCGACCAGAACACGCTGACGTAGCGACAGAAGTGAGGACTGACAGCATTAGTATTGGATCATATGTATTTATTTAGGTCATTTTAGTTAGAAAAGTTCTATACTTTAACTATATTTGATGTCTGGTATACATTGCTACATGATATGTATATACTTTTTTAAACTATATTAATGTGTTGACATGTTTCTTCAGGAGGCTACACAAGCAGGTGGAAAGAAAAGGGACAGAATTCCAAGTGAGGCTGGAGAGTCGAGTCCCAAACCGAGTAAAAAAATGATGAAATCTGCAGCGAAGCCTCAGGAAACGGAACCAGCATCTGAAGAAACCTTCAAACCCTTCGACTACAGTCAGTCAAACCTGAGTGTCTTCACTGGTACGTGTACACACATTACTTAAAAAAAAAAAGTCTATACTCAAGAGATTTAATAACGCACCACTATTTATTTGTAAAATCACAGGTGTAGTTTGTGTTGTATGTAAATGACCACTCATTACCTCTTAATGAACATCCTAAATTAATCAGTTGCAAAACAAATTAAAAAGGACCAAAAAATGTCAATACATAACATTTTTTTGAAGTAACATGTTATTACTTTAACAACGTATGGTGCTTTATATCTTTGCATGTACAGCGGCGCCCCGGCTAACGAATTTAATCCGAATCATTCGTTAGCCGGAGCGAGTTTTTCCATAGGAATACATGCAAAACCAATTAATCCGTTCTGGACCCACGAAAACTCCCATATAAAGTACCGTATTTTCTGGGTTATATGTTGCTCTGGAATGTTCGTCGCACGAGCCAAAAAGTGCATAACGAAGAAGAAAAAAACGCGTATAAGTCGCTCTGGAGAACACGTCGCATTTCTTCAGGGAACACGCGTGACGCCAGAAACGAGAGCTCGCGTCTCACCTCACCGGGTGAGTGACCGTTCGTTCGGTATTAAGCTGACGGCAGGTACGGTCGTTACCGGTAACGTGTACATTTTAAATTGTCAGTAATACAGACGCAGGTACACGAGCCTACAGTGACCTCTAGTGGCTGTCAGTGTGACAAACAACGAACACTCGAAATAATTTAATATACTGGTTGCTCCCCTCGCCAGATTATGCAAAAAATGCGACGTGTAATCCGGAAATGCGGTATGTCTTACACACCCGTACGTGCACATTTATCGATTTATAAAGACACTTAAACCGGAGGAGGATGAGACGGAGACACCAGTTTTCTTAGGTCCCGTGATGAAAAACACACAATGAAGCAGTATTTTAGGTGAAAAAAGTGAAAAAAAAATTCACAACCCGAATTACGAAAATTCGTAACCTGAAAATTTTAAGGGTTACGAAATTTGTAACCTGAACTTTTTGTTAGCCAGGATACTGTTTTGGCCGATTTCTTCTTTGTTACCCGAAAAGTTTGTTGGTAGAAGCGTTGGTTACCCAGGGTTCCACTGTGTGTGCCAGTGTCTCCACTGCTGTAACGTCGGGGGGTTGGAACCCGTTTCTGAGACGTACGAGGTGGATGTATCTGTTACGACCCTGTGACCCGGCCCTCCCGTCCGTCGCTAACCCTTCTCTGCGGGTTTTCATTATAAACGTTGGACTGTACAAGCCCCTGCTGGGATTGGTACCTGCACCTGCCACCGGCCACGCCTTCGTCGGGGCTCCCAGTCCCCCAGCCAATAAGCAGTGAGCGAACACCGTAGTGGTGGCTGTGAATTGACCTGTGCGCTGACCTCGGAGTCAGTCGGGTTGTAATGCTCTTAGTATTTGGTGACGTTTTGTTAAATAACTTTGTTAAACTCTGGAGACTGAACCACGGTGGGTCACAAAACACACGCCACACTGCTTTTACACTTAGTGTTTTCTGCTAGACCCACTAGATTTTTTTTTTTTTTTCTTTTTTTGGGTTAGTCTCACAGTAGGGTCCGTTCGTCATGTGACGACCCGTAAGCTTTTAAAAGATGCAAGTTTTAAGCGTTTGACGCCTTCGTTCTCCTTTTTGCGCACCTTTGTACATTGTTTTGTATTAACTCGCCTAAATAAATATTAACTTTTACCGTTGACACCTGATTTTTATGTTTGTACCCTTCAACAGCCACGTCATGACAATATGGCTGCTGGTCGACCACGTCGTGGTTTTGCTCCTTTTGGCCACGTGTGATAGACGCTTACTGCTCCGGCAGCTCGTCTGGTGGTCCACCCTGCCTCCGGTGGTCCGCCCTGCCTCTGGTGGTCCGGTGGTCCACCCTGCCTCCGGTGGTCCACCCTGCCTCCGGTGGTCCACCCTGCCTCCGGCGGTCCGGTGGTCCACCCTGCCTCCGGTCAGGTCGCCCCAGTCGTGACATTCTTACAGACGTGATTTTCTGCAAAGCGGTGGTTTCTGCGTGTGTTGGCATTGATTGCGTTGCGAGTTCTTAGTCAGATGTGTGTTTTGAGACACGGGTCTAGTCACAGTCATCAGTCGTTAGAAATCATAAACACAAATACATGCATTTGTACGATTAGTTTTATTAACTGAGAAAAGCTCTTCTCGAGCGGTGTGTTATTAAATCCGTGGAGTATATTTATGTTTTGTTGTGTTTAAAAACAGTTAATAAAATCCCCATTTATTTTCCAGGAGCCAAATCAAAAGATGATACGCAGTTCAATCCAAACCGACAACCACACGATTTTAAGAAAAAGGTATGTGTTCAATTTGATCTCTTTTTGGTTAATATTGTTGGTACATGTACTTATCAAGAGATTTTTTTTTTTCAACCAAAAGATTAACAAGGGGCAGAAATCAAATGTTGCAGCCGGAAACCGAAGCATGTCGTACCTGCCGGGGAAGTCGGAGAGGTAAACAATACACCACGCACGGCGAGTTCGCTGGAAATCTGACACTCGAGTACATGATGCATTCAAGTCCTGTCTGATTTTGTGTCGTCCACAGAGGATTCCGCCATAACTGGCCCAAAAGATGAGACTCGGTTCATTCTCTTCACTTCAGCGTTTGTCTTTTTTTATCCAGACCTTTTTTCTCTTATCGCGCAGAAACAGCAATGCTCATTTTTCATTTTGCTTACAAAATTGAGGTTTGTTTTTTTTTTAATGAATAAATTTCAAATTGTATTTTTTCCCCTTCAGTCAAGCAAATCACTCTGTAAATATAAAGAAGCACAGACCTCTTTATTAAATTTATTTTAGAGGAAAACACTGACTCCGAGCGTCCTGTTTTATTCAACAAACACGTGTACTGCTCCTTTTCTTGTGTTTCATTCATTTTGGTGCTTTTTTGTGTTAGTTTGTTCGTTTTTAGTACATTTGATACAAAAAATGAACATTATTGCAAATTCAGTGCATTAGTTTGTTCATTTTCTCGACTGTTCTTCATTTCTGCTTATTTTGTCAATTATTTTATTGATTTGTATCTACTTTTTCATTTTATTTGATCTGTTGTAATATTTTTGTAATTATTCTGATCCTTTATGTCCAATTTTGCGCACACTGTTGCTTGTTTTTGTTCATTTTGTGGACAGTTTTGTGCTTTTAAAAAAAAAAAAAAATTTAATTCATTTTCTCACACAAACCGACACGTTAACGATTCACCAGAATCATGTCAACGGTGCTTGATTTTTAACAATTATCTAGTAAGATCACTTTTGGTGAGTTGTCCCGTCTCTTGTGAAACTCGCCAAGTATTTACGTGTTTTTTGTTTTTTTTTTTTTTATTAATGCCAAGCTGTCGTCCTCAACAATAACGCTTCTTTGTCATGATCTTGGCGAGAGCCTGGATCTGGCAGAGAAACGACCCGGTGCGACCCGGACGGTCCAAGACGGATTCTCACTTTACACCTAAAAATACTAATACTACACTTTGAAAACACTGCAGTACAAGAAAATACCCATGTACTAGAAGCTGCTATTTTTCTGTAAGTGAACTTTAAAAATCAGCTTTTTTGCCCCAAAATTAGGGACAAAATGCAAAGTCATAGACCTTTTTTTTATGTCTGTTTGTCTATTTCTCTTTTTTCCCCGATTGTTCATTTTTGTCATGCTTGATTATTTTGGGGATTTTTTTTGTTAATTTCTGCTCTTTTTCTTCGTTTTTGCTCATTCTGTTGATTCTGTACTTTTTTACTTTTTTTTTTTTTGCTTGTGTTTGATCATTTTTCTAATTGTTTATGTTGTTTTTTTGTACATTTCTGTGCACTTGTTCATTCTGATGATTACTTTGTTCATTTTTATTTGTATGTGTTCACCTTCGTGTTTATTTTGTTCATTTTCTGTTTTGTTAATATTCGGGTTTGTGCTTTATTGTGATGGTTTTTGGTTCATCTCTGCTCGTTTTTTTTGTTGTCTCATTTTTTTTTTGTTATTTTTTTGTGAAATTTGTTTATTCTTTGCTCATCATTCTCCATTTTTGTAGCTATGCCTTTGCAAAATCAATTGCAATACTGCATAAAGTGAAATACTTCATCTGTCAACAATCATTATGTACAGTATGTTATTATTCACTTATTGTTCCCTGTTTGACCGACGGTGTGGAGCAATGAAACACCGACAAGACAAACGTTAACTCAATATTTCTATTAACAAAAAAAAAAAGCAGGATGAATGATTACAAACATCCATGATTTACTCAAACATCTTAAAATTCAAAGAATTGGTTGATTTACAATACAATTCAAATTATCTACAAAACCAACAATAACCAGCTCCAGAAACTTTAAAATCACGGGCAACAAATACAATTTAACAGGGAATTACATTTTTGAAAAACCTATGATTAGAACAATTTTTTTAAAATTGCATTGTGTTTCTGTTCAAAGGGTGAAATTATGGAATTAAGAGGGAATTAAAACACGGTCGAACGGTTTAAACGTTTCTGTAAAAATGGACCAATTTCTACATATTGTGATAATGTGGGGTGAAAACCTTTATGGGCCTTATTTATTCACTGAACTGTGGTTCTTTGACATTATTCTGTTAAAAAATAAAGTTTCAGTCTCCGCCCTGTTGCTTCTTTTTTTTTTTTTATCTGAATGTCTTTTTTTGAAGCATTAAACTGAAAAAAAGATAAAAATGTTGACTGTTTTGTTCATTTCCATTTTATTCTTTATTTTGTCCATACTGATTATTTTTTTCTTTTTTTATTTTCTTGGTTACACTATTCATTTTTTTGTTTACATTTGTGATTGTGGTTATGTATGTTTCTTTTTTTTTCATTCTATATTTTTGTTACTTTGTGTGGATTTTCTTGTTTTTTCTGTCTTTTTGTCTTTTTTTTAATCAATTTTGATTGTTTTTGTCATTTTTTGCTGGTTTGTGTTCATTTTCCTGCTTAAATTTTTCTTTTTTTTTTTTACTCACTGTTTTTCATTTTTGGGACTTTTTTTTAACATTTTGTTTATTGTATTGCTTCTTATTTTTATTTATTTATTTTATTAGCATTTTCAGAATAAAAGGTGGGGGGTGGGGGGGTTTGTTCACAAAGTTCCGGATCGAAGCGGTTTCATCAAACGCCGACTCAAAGGATCAAGTGAAAACTAAACTTTTTTTTTTAGGAATCTACTCATATAATGGAATAAATGTACTTGATTACTACCTACTTCTGAGATAAACTCCCCATGCGCCGAATTATATCCGAGATCGCAACGTTTAAAGACATCGAAAATTCACGAGCTGTGAAGGTGTGGTTAAACGGCGAAATGCCGCCTTTTGAAATTAATTAATTCAAGGGAAATTAACTTAAAACAGCTCAAAGAGTAGGAGCTGATGTAAGGTTCACCTTTTGTAAAGCAGCGTGAAGGAACAAAAGCAGTGATTAAACGTCTATTGTGTTTTATGATTCAGTTAAATATTTGTCTTTAATGATTTAAGAACCAACAGGAGAGTTTTTCCATGTTGAAGTTACACAGTAATCATCCATATTCATTGTTGGCACAGAGGACTGGAGGAGAAATAAAAGACTAATAAGACGACTATCAGCCTCAGAGCACAATTTTACACCTTTAATAGCTTTTGGATTTAATCTTCTGTGGTAGGTTTTTTTTTTTTTTTTAAATTCTTTTTAATAATGGATATCGTGGTCACTGAAAAAGTAATTAAATTAGCTAAAATGTCTTAATGTGGAGTTCTGAAAGTTAAAAGGACGTGTTTTCCATTCAAACCCCAAATATAAATCCATGTCAGCTGTTGTTGGGCAGAGGAAGGAGTCGGTAACTTTAATAGTTATAGTTACTCTGCAGATTAATTACATTGCAAGACACAGGTCGGCAAAGAAAAAAGACAGTCCATCCTTACGTCAGTCAATCCAGAAAGATCTCATGAAGTCTGCAGGTTGTCATGGTGAATGTGGTTGTCATGGTGACCGTCTGAGAAAAGGGAAACGGAGTTACCTGAGCTGCAGACTGACAGGTCACACCAGGTCAAGGCGTTTGAGGACACTTTCAAATTCCTTGAGATTTTGTGGACTGACGTTCATTCCATAAGCAATGATCGATTTATTTATTTATTTTTTCTCTTTGTTCAGCGCAGATGCAAATAAAAACAGAATGCGGTGATGTGCAGATGTCTCATCAAGCCATATTTTAAAACTTAAGACAACGTAACATATCAGATGTTGAGAGACGAGTTCATCTGACCACAGAACTGCTTTTTCATTTTGCCTCAGATCATTTTAAATTGGCTTTGGTGCAGAGAAGATGGTCGTGTTCACATATGTAACATATTGAACTCGTATTTGTGGATTACACGGTGAACTGAGTCCATGCAGTGGTTTCCAGTAGAGAATCACATCTGTTTTTTAGTCCCGTTAGGTCACAAGCATTCACCTTCCTCCTGCTTCTCGGAGTCTTTTGATTATATTATATAGACTATAGACGGTGGATCTTCAAAGTATTCACAATTTTACACTGAGGAACATTTCTCTGAAATTGCTTCACTTGTTTCAGATGCAGTTTGTCACAGATTTGTGACTCTCTGCCCATGTTTATCATCTGAGAGGCTCTGTCTCTCTAAAATGCTGCTTTTATACCCGGTCGTGACACTGACCCGTTACCAGTTAACCTCGTTAGTTGTCAAATCCTCCTCCAGTTGTTTTTGAGTTGTTTCCAATTACTTTTTGGCATGTGTTGCTGCCATCAATTTGAAAAGGAAAGAATATACGAATAATCACCAAATCCTCTTCTAGGGAACCAACAAACCCACTCTTTACCAAATTGAAAATATTGAAATTTCAGGACTTGGTCAAATTCAAATCTGTACTGATCATGTGTAGAGTAAGAAACTATCAGTTACCAAAAAGAATCCAAAGGTTTTTCCACCAGAGGGAGACGATGTACAGTCTAAGAGGAACATGGATGTTTATGAAACCAGCAATAAGAACAAATGTCAAACTTCACTGTATGGCTACAGTCGGGTTCATTTACGGAACAGCTGCAGTGAAGAAGTGAAAATGTGTCAAACATTAGGGAGGTTTAAACAAATCTTTAAAAATAATATTAAATTACATAAGAGGTCTATTGAAAACAGTGTATACTTTGTATTACAGCGATATGTGTTGTGTTAAATTTTCAAATGAAATGTAAATGTTGAATATTCTTATGAGAGGCTGCGAAAGCCTTAAGTTTGAGTTACTGATTTAGAATTTGGTAAAAGGTTTGGGACTAGACAAGTCTTTCACTTCATCCTGTGACCTTTTCGAACTTCAAACAGACCGATTTCTGTTCATGACTTGTATTTTTATTTTAAATTCTGGTTCGAATAAAATAAATATTTTGCATGAAATGGTACAATGTCTCTGATGTGCTATGTTCTACTGGGTATAAAATACGTGTTCTTGAGACTTGCACATCATTGCGTTCTGTTTTTATTTACATTTTATTAACGTTTTATTCATATCCCAATGGAATTGGATTCAGGCTGGTCGCTGTAGTTCTACGTGTAACCTGCAGGGGGGGCGCAGCAGTGCGCCTCCCCCATATCCAGCCTCTGCGGCTTTGAGAACGCGTCGAAGAAGAAAGACGGAAACCGAGCCGCCGCGCTCACGTTGCCACATTGACTTTACACGTCAGTCGAGCTCGGTTCCGATTTTTAGCGAGTATGGACAACATCAAGGACGGATGGTTCCGGGAGACGTGCACGTTATGGCCCGGGCAAGCGATGAGCCTGGAGGTGGAGGAGGTCCTCTACAACCGGAAATCCAAATTTCAAGACGTGATGGTGTTTAAGAGGTGAGCGCTAGTCATTAGCTTCTGCTTTAGCTTCGGGGCGTCGAATCCGGCAGGACCCGCCGGTTCGGCTCCAGCTGTTACCGGGTCCGGAACGGAACAGTGTGCCCACACAAAGCACGTTTACACCCGCGACGTGCCTCTACACGTCGGTCTTTCTCCTTCTCCGGCGTGGGAAACGCCGTGATTTTGTCTTTAAACTTCCGGTCGTTACCGGAAGTGAGATTGTGTCGCATTGACAGGATTGACACATGCTGGAAAAAAAATCACTATTCGGTTAATTTCAGTGATAATTTTGCTAGTTTTATGAAGAAATAAACCATGTGAAGGACTGTCACACGTAAGAAAATCAGATGTTTTATTTCACATCGCTCCTCTTTTTCACATAAAGATGGATCGTTAACGGACACTGGGATTGGTCATAATTTCTTGATGTTCGTGATCGGTTTTGTGTTTATGTCGAGAAATATTATAGGTTATTGTCGAGTGTGGTTACTGTACATTGTTAAATAATAAGATCAGGAGTCATTAATCATTATGCCATGTTATGTAAACAATGAGTGACGATGACACCTGTCATATCAAAGATGCGCTTGTACACTGATGAACGTGTGCTGTTTTTGCTTTTACTTGTCCATATTACCTTATGCTTTATACCTTCAAAGACAACAACAGGCCTTAGAATAGAACAGGAAATGTTCAAATGAAAGATAGACATTTGAATCATTCAGCTGAAATATCAACTGTTTCCATTCCATACTGTATTGATTGGGAGCCACTGATGTCCCTGCACTGGAATTGTCTTTTGTCTCTCCTCTGTCCACTAACCCCAGATGGTCGCCTACCCACATCCCTGGTTCTGCTGGAGGCTTTTTTTCCATTAAAGGATGCACCTAGAGATAACCTTGGATTGTGATTGGCACAATACAAATACAGTTGAATTGAAAATTGAATATAATTCACATTAACTCGACATGGACGGTCGACAGACTCTGTTCAGGGTTTGATATCAGGAGTGGTTTTAATGAACTTAGAAGTGCAGCATCATGTTCACAGTTTGTATAATATTGACACATGGAGAATTATGTTAAATGAACAAAAATACCAGGGCCAGCATCCATAAAGATTCCTAGTGCAAACAGATCTGCGTAAGATTTTGTAGAGTCATGGGTGTGGTTTCTGAGTTTCCCCTGGAGGAGTCCTCCAAAATCAAAGACTCAACAAAGAAATGAATGGAGATTTTGGTGTTTTCAAACATTTTAGTGTGCATTAATGTGTACAGCAGAAGAATAAAATAGTGGCGTGTTAGTCCTGTGGATTCACTGTTCATTTTCTCCCCAATTATACTTGAAAGTCTATTTTCTGATCAATGTGATCAACCAATCACAGCCAAAAAGTTACCTGATAAATCAGTGCTTAATGGGAGTTGCTCTAAGAGAGGGGTGGCCGACTTCACTCCTCAAGAGCCACTGCCCTACTTGTTTTCCAAGTGCCCTACCAACTGCTAATGACCTGTATCAGGTGTGTTCAGTGAGTCCAGAAGCTGGCGGTACAGTTGGTAGGACACAAACAGGGCTAAGACCCGTCTTAAATCACTCCTAAACTCAAACAAGAAAATGTCAGCTTTCTAAAAACACTAGTCTGCAAATAAACCGATCACCAGAGCCGTTGTTTCAGATGCCTGATCCAGTTTTTTGAATCCGTATCAGATCAGTGTCAGTTTCAAATTA
>JAQQAE010003982.1:0-19375 GCA_029823295.1 Pseudamia nigra | reverse complement strand
CTTGTCCCGGTGCTGATCAGTAGTTGTAGTTCAACCACAGCTCCGGGGGAACTCAAACATTTTCGCGTCCACCTCTGTGTTCTGTTGACGTGGGTCTGTATACAAGGGTCTGCGTAAATTTCCAGCAAACACTAGACCTCGACATCGAAGCAACTTGTGAAGCCGCGACCATTGTTTTGACATGAGTGTAGTGAAGGACGCGGTGATTTTACATCATATTCACGTACGGTCGCTGTGCTCGTACGCGTGCGTGACCAACCACGCCGTGGACCATCTCCTCCAACCGCGCTGAGGCCCGGGGCCGGAGCACGGCTCGCTTCTACTCACATTACTCAAACGATCCGCGCTAAAGGTGTGAAACGCGCCCAAGTGCGGAACGAACTGCCAGTGTGAGTACACCCTAAGTCAACTCAAATCACAATGGCAAATAACAACTGCAATATCGCTCACAATGAATAAATATGACTGTTTCAACAAATCGTGCAAGCCTATTC
Source organism: Pseudamia nigra (assembly GCA_029823295.1). Lineage (NCBI taxonomy): Eukaryota > Metazoa > Chordata > Actinopteri > Kurtiformes > Apogonidae > Pseudamia > Pseudamia nigra. The sequence continues at coordinate 18,881 of JAQQAE010003982.1, read as the reverse complement.
GGAACTGTCAATTATTTACTTATCTATTACACTATCTTTCACTAGCAATGTTTAAATCAGAGTAAATTGCTTTATATCAGCGGGACACTTCATGCAGATGAGTCACAGAATATGAGAAGTGTCTTCCTTTTGCATCAAGCAGCAAAAAGTTGCAGCATGATGTTTTTGAGTTCTTTTTTTATACAAAGCTATGTGACTATTGCACAGACATTGTGATAACTATGCTAAGGCAATACATAGTGCAGCCTTATTTCAAACTGCCACATGTCACTATATCACTAATCTCTCCGTATCTATACCTGCCAATGTCTCTCACTACACCTTTTCCCCTTCACACTAGTCATCACTATTTATTTTTCTATCAGCAATCCAATCGAGATATTGTTGACCCAGTGGTGCCTCTGATGCATCTCTAATGCCCCTAATGCCGCCGCCTCTGTGTGCCACAGCAGCGTTGTTATGAGAGTGTCTTCCATTTATGTGTATGTGATTCAATCTATATGTGCATCAGAATACATGTATGAACCACTCTGCAAATGTCACCTTCCCCATCCCTGGAAATATCAGAGGTCACAGAGTCACGGAGAAGGATCAGGATCAGGATCAGGGTGAAAACAGCTGAGGTCAGCCGTGTAAAGCTTCTCAGGAACAAGCAGGGGTACTCCTCAGGTCACGTGACCCAATAAACCTCGCTTTAGCTTTAAAGGACAGAGAGAAAGGAGCTGGACTTAGGTCAGATTGTAAAAGCCAGATACAATCTGATAAGCATCCAACTCTGTCTGGTGAAGCGCGCTGCAAAAAAAACAACCGGTGAGGTTACAGAGATTTCTATCACAAAGGTATTGTTGTAGTGCCATATTTTATGGTTTAGTACGATACATGTGGGTGCCGCTTCCTCAGCTCTGCCCACTGTCCTAAAAGCAGCAGTGGAAGTATGTCTACAAAAATCATGTTATAACACTGTCACCCTACCAGAAATGGAGATGTGTTGAACATACTCAGTCGATGGTGGTTTGTTCTTGTCTTGCGTCAGAACTTCTTGAAAACACAAACAGGAAAGTACAGACTCCAGCCGTGCTCCAGACTGCAACCAAAATGGTTGCGTATGCGACCAATTCTTAGGTTTTGCGACTGACCTTCTGACATCGGTCGTGACCAACACAAAAGTTGGACAAAATATAATGTTCCATCATGGGCTATTTTGTGGAGAGCTCACCTTCACAGCAGCGTCGTGTCTCCTAGTCCAGAGCACACGCCCCGTAGCTTAGTGCTGTGTTTTCATATGGAAACCCCCCCCCCCCCAGCACTCTTTTAAACAGCAGCGGATTGAAAAAGTCATGGCAATGCAAGTCAAAGAAGCAGGTCAAAAAATGATTTTGACCTTGCATACAATATTTAGATAGAAACAGGCCTGGGTGATAAAACTCAAATTATTGTTGCAGTATCACAATTTTTTTTTTAAATTTTGCACAAATTCTATGTTAAAAAGCATCCACATTTCAGCTATGATTACAGCATTTTTTAAGGTTATTCCTGTCGCTTTTAGAAAAGAGAAAGAGAGCCTGAAACCACAAATTGCTCTGAAATTTCTGTCTTGAAGAATAAGAACTTAAATTGTGCTCATTCTGAGTTGTTGCAAAAAGAAAATCAAGGACCACATGTGTGTTTTCATTTTCTTAGGTCTTTTAGGAATAATTTAAAGGTCCTGCATCTTATCACTTACAGTACATTCATGTACATAGTGCCTACATGTGTCTATTAAACACTTGTGTAAGGCTTCTTACAAAATTAAGTGAGTTCATTTTCATTTCCTTGTTTTGCTGATGGTGTTTTTATAACTGTCTGTGTATAGCTCTGATTTCATTGAAAAGTGCTGTACCCGCCCACATTTATCACTTGGGGTCACATTCTGACAAAAGACAATGTAAACATATGATAATGACATTTTTATGCAGTATTTTCTGGAAAAAAAGTCAGGAAAATTATCAGCTGCTCATGGGTGCAGCGTAATATGTAGCATAATGTTTTAAAATGTGTAAAGTACGTTTTAAAATTTAGACCCTACTGATCATTGGGGCAGGAGTAAGGCATTTTATCTGGACTGGTTATAACTTGTGATGTCACAAATCACAAAACTCCAGCTAGTTTTCCCTGTCGTTCATCTTGATGTGTGGATTTCTCACGACTGGGCCGGTTCATATTGTCACAGGTTTTATTTTAGATGAAAGAGTTTCTATAAAAGTTCAAACCTCCATCATATACTTTGTCTGAACAAAAAGAACGAAAAACTTAATCTATGGTTAAAGAAGACAAAATAAACCTGTTTGGGAGCTTGTTCACAGTCATCGTTAGGAAAGTCAAAGTGATGCAAATTTCAAAGCGTTAGAAATACCCAGAAACCTCTAACCTTGTCCCAACACTCAGCAGCCATGGGTTCCTCTAAGCAGTTATCTAGAACCCTGAAACTGAAAATTATTCATCATCACAAAGCAGGAGAGGGTTATATGAAGATAGCAAAGCATTTTCAGGTGCCAGTTTCCAGGAAGATCTGACAGAGACTGTAGTCGTGGTCCACTGTTCAACTGTTAAGCGAGACCTGTACGAATATGGTCTTCATGGAAGAGTCATCAGATGAAAACCCCGCCTGCGTCCTCACCACAAAATTCAGCATCTGAAGTTTGCAAATGAATATTTAGACAAGCCTGATGCATTTTGGAGACAAATGCTGTGGACCAGTGAGGTTAAAACAGAACTTTTGATCAAAAGTATTTTGGGAAAAAAAGGGCACAGAGTTTCAAGAAAAGAACATCTGTCCAACTGTTAAACATGGGGGTGGATGGATCATGCTTCGGGGATGTACTGCAGCCAGTGGCACAGGGAACATTTCACAGGTAAAGGGAAGAATGGATTCAATTAAAGTCCAACACATTCTGGAAGCAAACATAACACCATCTGTGAAGAAGCTGAAATTAAAGAGAGAATGGCTTCTACAAATGGATAATGATCCTAAACACACCTACCTAAAGAGTACCTAAAGAAGTGCAAGCTGAAGGTTTTGCCATCGCCTTCACAGTCCCCTGACCAAAATATCATTGAAAATCTGTGGATAGACCTCAAAAGAGCAGCCGGTGCCAGACGGCCCAGAAATCTCACAGAACTGGAAGACTTTTGTAAGGAAGAATGGGCAAAAATCCCTCAAACTAGAATTGCAAGACTCTTGACTGGCTACAAAAGGCATTTACAAGCTGTAATACTGGCCAAAGGCAGATCTACGAGGTATTAACTATGCATTGTGCCCAAACTTTTGTTGCAGCCTTTTTTTCTTTTTCTGTAATTTTGAAAATATAAAAGATAAATATAAAATCTGATTTTATTTTTTTTTACATGTAATGGGAATGTCTCATCTCTAACTTCATGCCTTTTGGAGACCATTTCATCTTCCCCTGGCCTCATTATTAACATTAATAGAAATGTTCACCAGGAGTGCCCAAACATTTGCACCCACTGTATGTTGTTAACATGTAGCATGATTGAACTATGTTACTGAGAGCATTTTCTTTTAGATACAGTAGGTCTGTAAGTTGTTTATGATGAACATATATTAATTTACCTGCCATTAACTTTAGCCTTTTGCTTGGGATATCTTGCATAACTTTGGCTTACAACTAAATTTCATTGTTATGACCATTCAGGCAAAATAAAGATTTTTTTTGCCCATCTCACATCCGTGGATCATAAATAGCCTGCACATAATGTTTAGTTATTAAATACTGTGTGCAGGTCTTCAATTAAATGAACTGTGATAGTGCTCGTAGCGTTCGCCGCCTGATGTGTAATTACAGATTTCATCAGTTCTCTCGGCCTCTATCGACTTCATGCATCACTTGCTTTGAAGACAAATGATCATACTTACTGCGGGAGACATATTCATAGATTTGATAGAAAATTGACCTTTATAACGCCCATGCTGCCGCATGAACAAGCAAATGCACTCATCAACATTTTCATATGGGAAAGAAATTCATAACTGGACAAAAGATTGGACACATATGCTCTTTCAGTGGTTTTTCTTTTATTATTATTATTATTATTATTATTATTATTAATACTGGAGATACTGAAGACATCCAGACTGTGAAAGAACAGATGCGCAAATATGTCATCAACAAAAACGTGTAAAGCATCCCAAAACATGATTTATGTTTCATACTGTCCAAAGTAGCCACATTTAGCTTTGATGACCACTTTGAATTCTCACGTCAGATTCATGTGGAATGATTTTCAAATCACAGGTGTGCCTTATCAATTCATTTGTGCCATTTCTTGTCGTCTTAATGTGCTTTAGACCATCAGTTGTGCAAAGGAAGTGTGGGTCCAGAGTCAACAGCTTTACTTTAATAAATACATGAAAAAATCCCAAAAAGGAGTCAGCAACCTTTCCAAATATAAAGAGCCACTTTTGGACGGAAAGAAAAAAATTGTTTGTGTCTGGAGCTGCAAACAATATTCACCCCCTTTATAACCACATGACATATGACATGTTTTTGCTGGTAACACGTTAACACCAATTTGGTGAATATTTCATTATTTTTTTCATTTTGTTGATTTGAAAAATAGCTCTTCTCCTTGATTATGTTGCTTTTTTTTGTTTAATTTATTGATTATTCTGCTCCTTTTTGGTCATTTGTTGTTGTGGTTTTGTACAGTCTTGTTGTGTTTTCCCTGTTTGGTCTCCTACCCCCTCGTTTCTGTGTTTTTCCTGCCGTGTGGCAGAAGGTGTGGCTGGCTCCTCAAAAACCTGAGCTGCATGAAAGGCACACCTGGCTTCCATCAGGCATCACCCACCTCCTCCATAAAACCTGGTCAACCCTCTACTCCACTGCCTGTCGTAGTTGGTACAGAAAATCTCCAGAGACCTGCTTAAACCCGGTGCGTACAGCTTTGTATTTTTTTCCACTTTGTGCAGCGTGCCCAGCTGCCTCGTCCCTCCTTCGGGGCGCCACATCCAAGCCAAAAAACCTCTGGGATCTGCAGCAGCCTGCCTTCTGCCACCAACACAGCACTACTCCATTGTTTGAGTTTTTTTTTTGTTTAATAAATAACTAGTTCCTTAAGTTTTGAGAGTCACTGCATTTTTTTGGGTCCACTTCGACAACTCGGCCTTAACAGTTGTTTTCATTTATTTAACAGTTTTTATTCGTTTTTGGTCATGTTGGTTCATTTCTCAGATTGTGTTTTTGATTTTTGGGGATTATTTTACTCATTTTTATCCATCTATGCTCGTTTTCTTGTTTACATTTACTTTACTATTTTGTTTATTTTGTTGAATATTTTTTTCATTTTTCTCCATTTTCATTCGGTTTATTATTTTAATTTGTTTTTTAAATAACTTTCCTCATTTTCCTGATTATTTTGCTGAGGTTTGTCTTAATCAGTAAATATTTTGTAATTTCTTCAATAAGTTTGCTTGTTTTTGTTAATTTTCTTACTTTTTCATTTCTGATCACTCATTACAGTGTACAATCGTGTCCATTGTCTTAATTTATTTTGTAGATTATTTTTCTTCTTTTTTTTTCTCATTTTGAGTCATATGTTACTTTCACTGCAGAGCGGCTAAAGAGCCACATGTGGCCCTTGAGCCACAGGCTGCAGACCCCTGGGGTAAAGCCCATTAAGGAGGCAAGAGATGGTGGAAATTAACTTTTTTTTTGCATAATTACACACAGTTTCCTTCACAGTTTGATGTCTACAATATTGAAAATGATAAAGAAAAATAAAGGCAAAACACAAACTTTTGACTGATCATGTATGCGCAACAATGCCAGCTTTTGTTCTCATTAAACCAACTAGTGCACTATTTGAGCTAATAGACTCTCGGCCATCGTGAGAAAATGAGCTGCAAAAATCTCCATCAGCCGTCAGCGAGTGCATCCAAAAGCAACAAGCGGCAGCAGCAGCAGCGATCTTTGTGGCTGCGTCTCCCGAGGCATGTAAAAATTCCCTGATAGTCAACAAAACAGCATCCCGCCGTCTTTGACTTCCTTCCCTTTTCAAATGTCAACAACAATAACTGGGCGCTTTATGTCGACGAGGTTGACACTCCACCCAGATCCTTCAGAAACATACAGTAGTTTGCAAGTCGATGGCACCTGGCTAACACGCCCTGACTCATCAAACACCTCTGCGGAAAAAAAACGCACCACAGCAATCGCATAGTAAAGCATTTGTGTGTGTGTGTGTGTGTGTGTGTTATAATCCCTACACGATGGCAGCTGTGGCTAAAATGTGTAGGGGTGTTCTCGACTCAATGAAAAATGACAGGCAGCTCTTTGAATGTCATGTCATGAACTGGTGGCTCTTGTCTGAAATGACTTGTCACTCACTTACACACACATACTGTATACAACCACTAGCCTATACTCTGCACACACACATACAGCTAAAATGTAGACAAGCTTCACTGTTCATTGTTCTGCTGTGTGTGTAGTGAATGACAGATCTCCCCAGTTAACAGGTATATGAAATGGAAAGAGATTGTGCCTCCCTCAGCAGAATACACAATGAGGGCTCAGGCAGAGCTGTGAGTTTCTGTCTGCAGCGTGGAACTATGTAGATGCCTTTCACTTTTTTTTTTTATTTTCTGCAAAACCCCTGACTATATAAAAACACACAATGAGTTTTTTGTACTTGTTGGAAATAAACTCTCGCATTCAAGTTCTTCTCAGAATATGGAGAACATGACGTTTGTCATATAAAACTCCCCGAGGGATGAAGCATTTAAAAGTTGCCATGGATTTAAATTTAAAGTACATATTTATTTCTATAATATGCAAAACGGAGAGGGACAAGTACAACCCCCGTTCTGAGGAAGATGGCTCAAGTGGAAAAATGAACATTAAAAATAAGGTAGTGCTGCTAAAATTCACTTTGACTTGTATTTTATTGTAGACAGTGTGTACAGCCGTTCCCAGAGGTGGGTAGTACTGAAGTACATTTACTCTTTAACTGTACTTGACAAGTGTTTCCCCTAAAATGTACTGAGATTGTACAGTAGATGTAGATTATGTTTACTCAGTTACATTTGGGGTGAAAAAATGTACTCGCTCCACCTCAACAAGTAGGGTTACAAAAGGTTGAAATTAAACAAAAAAGGACAAAATAATCATATGAATATAAAAAATGAACAAAATAATCAAGCAAATTATCAAAATGAACAAACTGAGCAGCAAAATGAGCAAAAATGTACAAAAATAATCACAGAAAAATCAAAAAATGATCAAAATTAGGAAAAAAATAATTTTTAAAAATTAGAAAATGAGTAAAAGGAAGTCATTAAAAATCTGGAAAATAACCAAAACAATGTGGAAAAAATGGACAAAACAACCAGGAATATGAGGAAAAACTAAAAAAGTCAGGAAAATGTGTGAAGTTGGACAATAAAATCAAGAAAGTGAACTAAAATTAACAAAGGTGGTCAAAAAAAGCTCAAATAAACAAAATGAGCAAGTGTGAAAGTTTGGTCTGAATACGTTGGGGGACAAAATCATAAAGAAAAAAAGAAAAAATTGAATGACTAAAAATAAACAAAATAATCAAGAAAGTGACTAAAAGTAAACATAATAAAAATAATCCAGAAAATTGGTTAAAAACAGATAGTATACTTTAAAAAATCAACAAAAATGAGGAAAATACTCAAGCCTATGGCAGCACATTCCGTTCTCTGAAGAAAAATACTTTAGACTCCATATATCATAATTACAAGATCTTTTCTCACAATTACGAGACCTTTTCTCATAATTACTAGAAAAGATCTCGGAAGAGAAAAGATCTCATAACGAGAAAAGTTAAGGCTCTCAGGAATCTCTTCTTCTTTGCTACAGACAGTACAGAACATGGCGCTGTCAGATTTAATCAGATTTTATTTCTTTCCTGGACTGAGACACTGGGAAATATTCATGTTTCTTAGTGAGGACGGCACTAATATCAGTATATAACACTATAAAGACATCTCAAATCATTGGGATTGTTCAGAGGCAGCGTCCACACTGATCTATTAGGAGCAGTCAAACTAGTACAGGATGCTTCATGGATATAAGTATATGCATTTAAAATGTATCCAGCGCGGTGTTCTGACATGTTACCATACCTATCAGAATCACATATCCTGGGTTAATGCACATGGAACATATCAGAAACATCATATAACAAAAACGCGCGTAATTCCATGCTTTATAAATACCGCAAAAATAGTGGTTAGTTACGAAACTGAGGGGGAGTGAACGCGCAAGATCCATAAGTCGTAATTACGGGATCACTAAGTCGTAATTACGGGATCTATAAGTCGTAATTATGAGATAGCGGGTCTTATTTTTTTTGTTTCATGAATGCAATGCGCATCCGTACAAGCCAATGTGCAAAAAGAGCAAAATAATCGAAGAGGTGAATAAGATAAACAAAACATCCAGGAAATGACAAAAAAACAAACAAAATAGTCAAGAAAATGAGTGGAGTTGAGCACAATAATCAAGGAAGTGAAAATATTACCAAGAAAATGCTCGTATGAATAAAATAAGAAAAAAAATCTACCAAAAAAATAATCAAGACAAATTAACACAAATGAAGCAAATAAGCAACAAAGTAACCAAGAAAATGAACAAATAAATAAAGCACTGGAAACAAAATAAGTGACATAATTAACTTGAAACAAGTAAAGTCATCAAGAAACTGCACAAAATAAGGGAGATGAATGAAATAACTAATCTAAAATTAAAATTCATATTAAACATGCTACACGAATCCACATCACATTTTAATGTATTCTGCGCTTAAATGTAGCATAACAACCTACATAAGAATGAAGATTTACCTGATTTTAACTGATTTAACTCAACACAAAAAGCGCTAAGTCCAAATTAAAACAATTTTCCAAAAATCAACATAAATGATCCAAATAATTTAAAAAATGGAATTAAGCCAGCAATACAAGCGATAAAACTGCCTAAATTTTTTTTTAAATCCCTCCAATTGTTATTACTATTCTTATTTTGATGACCCAAGTAGAAGTACTCATAAAGATATATACTTGAGTAATCGTAAGAGAATACACCAAGTAGTGAGTAACCTCATACTGTTGAATTTATTCCAGCCTCGTACATTGTTTTCTAACAGGTTATTAATCCTACAGGTCATAACAATGTAAAGGTCACACAACTGGCATTAATCCAGAGTCAGATCCAGATTCAGGACCATATACAAAAAAACATGCTAGACACAGTTCAAAATTTGCTTATTGCAAGAGTTATCACGTCATGTGTTCATTTGTGTTGATTTAGTTGATACTTTTGACATTTTTTGCTCATTTTCTTCTTTATTGTGTTGATATTGTTCAATTGTGTTGGTTCATTTCTTCATTTTTGTTAATGTACTTGATAATTCTGTTGATGTTAGGCTTATTTGGATGCTTGCTTTGCTATTTTTTTTTTGTTCACATTCCTCCTACATATTGAGATGTAGCCAAATGTAGAATAAGTTGAAGTGCAGTTATTTTTCATCACAGATGTAATTGAGTAAGAGTAAAAAGTATTCTTTTAAATACATGTACAGAAGTACATTTTTCTCACAAAAACTACTGAAGTACATGTAACGGAGTAATACATGGAGGACAGTCCACAGAAGTCGACACAGGTGACACTACGACCCCTTCCAGACCCAGCTTCCAATGGGGTTGGACCCAGGTTGATTTTGTGTGTGAAAGGCTTGACCCGGGTTAACTTGGCTAACAGCTAAGAATTTTCCGACACACAGCGCTCACCAACCCTACGTACGCGGCTCTCCTCCAGTTCCACCGGACAGGTCAAAGAAAAAATGCCGTCACCTAAGTAACGGGTTGTTGTCTGCCTACACATTTTTAGCCACTAAATTCATTAGTATGCATTGACCCAGGTCCGTCCCAGTCCTGTCTGAATGGCCATGAACCAGGATGGACTCGCGTTAACCGGCTTGGTATGAATTGTCAAAAACAGGATGGGACCCGGGTCAGTTGGCCCAGGTTGTTGGTCTGAAAGTGGAATAAGGCACAGTCACAACACAGACAGTTGTGAGAACTGGTATTTGTAACAGTAGCTCAGCGCTTTAGAGCTTGATGAAGACTTTCCACTATCATCATGAGCCTCTACTGGTCTGTGAAGACTCAAGTCTACAAGTAAAAGTACATTTTAATAGCACTGCGTTATTTTTTAATTTGCAGCAACCTCTGTGGCTAATGATGCATTCCAGTTGTACTTGAAAGTCAAAATGTCCGTGTTCCCAGCCGAAAAGTTCAACTCAAACGCCCGTTCACGTCAGAACAACCCCACCAACCCTGACTTTACAATTCAATACAGCCGCCACTCACGCCAACCTGATGAACACCACTAACTTCTGGTGTTTGCTTCATATTAGTGGTACTGTTTCCTTTTTATCCATTGCATGTTACTGCACTGTTTAAATGTGTAAAACGCCACGTACAGTTGTTACCATATGGGAATGTACATTTGTTTAGAAGTTGTCGATGCTCCAAATGAGCCAGCTTTCCAGTACGCATCGATGTTTTTCTGACTGTGCAGCTGGAACACAATTAACTCGGAGTTTAAGTCACTCGCAGTTCCAAGCTCCGAGTTCCAAAGTAAACAGAATACACCAAAATCTGAGTCAAATGTTCAGTTTCAAAAACTGCAGTACTGTCAGTGTCCACAAGGGGCTGGTCTCAAAAGTGAGTCCATCTCCATAAAGTCCTGTGTTAAAAATGGCCAACTTTGGAGCTGGAGTAAATGTCTATGGCCTGGTACAAACAATAGCTTTAGTCTCCATGGTTTATTTCAACCTCTGTAAACACTGTAAAGGGGGCAAATTATTATATATCACACCCATTTAGCCAAAGGGACCCGTTTCATTCAATGAACCTCAGCTCCACTCCAATTCTGGATCAGTAGTGCCACGATGGCCCGACCCGGAGGCTGGTTTGAGCTTGCAAACAGCTCTTAAGAAACCTACGGGTGATGAGAATTGGGATGGCACCCGTACTTCCATATATTTCCCTAGCACAGAAAAAAAATAGCTTGATGCCTTTGGATTTAAAGGTTTTCGATGGGAATGACCAAATATTGTTGCATGATTTTGCATCCGTGCACACCTTCACAACCAACGTCCACTCAGATCGAAGGAAAACATAAAAAACACAATTCCTCTGTGCCTCTATAGAGCAGATCACAGACAGATGCACCAGGATAAGACAACTCAAAATGATGAAAATCATGAGATGGAAACACCACTGTGATACTAACTTTGTGTCTGTTCTCTCTCTCTCTCCCGACCCCTCCTGTTCTTGCCAGTCTTGCTGGTCGTGGACGAGTCCAGCGTCCGTGTGGTTTGTTGCTCTCTCTACTCTTGATCTCTGCTCTTTTCTTTTGTCTCTCCTCTGTCCACTAACCCCAACCGGTCGAGGCAGATGACCTCCGACCCAGAGTCCCAGTTCTGCTGGAGGTTCTCTTCTGTTAAAGGAAGTTTCTCCTCCCCCTGTCACCTGAGGCTTGCTCTCTCTCAGAGGTTCTGTTGGGTTTTTCCTCTGTACAGTCAGCGTTGAATTGTGAATGACTGGCACTATACAAATACATTTTTATTTAACTGAAAGCGAATACAGGTCAAAATGGTCACCAAATTGCTTCTGGGAGTTTTCAATAATGTTAAATGTAAAATTGTGTCAAATCTGACCCAAATAACATGTTAAGGTGTAACGGTCAATGCCCCTGTGATATAATGTCACCAGATATGAGGTATTAACAAAAAGAGGCTGTTTGTTCTTGAATAGGGTGTCTATTTAACCAAATCAAATTCCACACTTTTTTAGAGCTGCAGCAATTGCTCAATCAAACTAATACAGTATGTGTTGATTAATAAACTGATCTTTAACTATTTTTGTAAAAACATGCTGTTTCTCAGTGCAGCTTCTTAAATGTTCTTGACAGTGACTTCAAAATCTTTGGGTTGTGGATCAAACAAGACATCTTGACCTGTGAGAAGCACATTTTCACAGTTTTCTGACACTATTTCAAAAAAATAATTTGACAATGAAAATGCTGTTCTGTACTTTTTTTCATTTATGAAAGACAAAGCTCACTGGTGACGAAATATGACTAAAATCTTTGGCGAACAGCTAAGAGAAGAGAAATTGTGTGGTTCTGGTTATTATAAAGGATATAACGCTCTATAAACTACCCATTTCTTGTACTGTGTGTATTTTATTTGACAGCTCTGCAGCCCTTCCATAGCAAACTGGTTTAGATACAGTACAACAGTGCATGACAGTAATCCTTTTGATGCCAAGTTACAACTGACTGACTGGTGCTTTAAGTTACAAAAGACTGTGACTGACAGGCAAATTAGCACTGAAACATCTGCAAAGACAGAAACAGCTGCCCTGAAACCAGCCTGTCACATAATGAGTGCATAACAAAGATTTCGTATGTGCGTCAATGAGCCCGCCTATTGTCTGATTCAATTAGTTTTCATAATTTGCAATCAGTACGTCCTGACCTGTACAAACACCACTCATCTCTCCCCATTGCACTGCCACCATGGTAACTGGATTAACGAGTGCGGAGCAGTTACTATGGGATGTCGGGATGATAAATGACAGTCTGTCTGGCTCCAAATCTGTCTTCTAATCTCAGCTGGAAAACAAAGGACACAGCCGGGGGACAGCTGAGATGAATGGATGTATGAATGAATTAATGTCAGTGTGTTTAAGTCAGTGTGTGAATGGGGTTTTTTTTGGGGGGGGGGCAGTGTAAGTCAATACTGATGGAGCTGGCAGACACATCAGGAGACTTAGGAAAAACAAGTATGCACGAACAAACAGAAAAACTCATTCCTATCCCAACCCAAACCGCAGGCACTCACCTTGTCAGGTGCTTGGCTCTGGAGGCTGCCAACGTCCAGAGGAGTGATGAGGGGCACATTCTGAAAGCCGTCCTCCACACTCACAGCTTTGGCCCCTTTGTCTTGAAGATTACTCCCCAGTTTCACCATCTTTAACCGACCTTATATGTATTCCCTTATTTCCCCGAAGACTGCTCCTGAATTGGAAAGGTGTGGAAAAAGACAGGTTTTAGCTCAGAGAGTGAGAGCTGGGCAGGTTAATGAAACCTGGCAGACGGGCTATATGATGGAGAGCACTCTAATATAACACATGGTTAAATATTGATTACATTTGAAGTTAAATGATGCCTTAAAGGGCACAATGAATACTGGTAAGTGTGCTTTGGAGGCAGTTTATCTGTCAAACAGGAAGATTTACATTAAAAGGAGCTGATTTGGGTTGAAAAATGAAGCTTTTTTTTAATAACACTAACCAAAGTAGCATCATCTCACCATGTTTCCTCATCACAAAAAACGCAGAAGGCAATTATTTAAAAAGCAGTTAAATGTTAACTTACAGCAGCTCGTCCTTGTGAGTCCGTTTCGTGGGCTGCGGCAGCGTTTGTGGCTGGACAGAGGAGATGGAGCGCGGATGAGGAGCAGGTGAGACTGGACTGGAGGATGCGGCGCTGCTGATGCTGATGCTGCGGGAAAGCGACGCTGCGCCGCCGTACACGGACTGGCTGTGTGGCGGCAGGTCTCCTGCCAGCAGGCAGCCCAACCCCCTAATCCAAACAGCTTCTGCTTCAGCTACACCCAGCCCCGCCGCTGCTACTGCCGCTGCCGCCGCTAGGGGGATGTGGCTTTTATTTCCACCTTTGGTTTTGTTTGGGCAAAGTAGAGACCCCAGTATTGCCTTCAAGCGCTTCACGGAAATGTGTAGCCTCAAACCAAAAACAAGCTGGAGCTGCATGTTTAATGTGTTGACTGTTCAGTTAGCGTTACAGTTGTAAATGTGCTGTATAACCGACTAAGGCTAAGTAGAAATAATTAACGTTCGGGAAAATAGCATAGCAAGCTGAATTTATGCAAACTCCAGCGTAAATATCAGCTAATTCGGTTCTAAAATAACTGCGTCATGCCCCGAAACTCCACAATGTATCGCGACAAGTCCTCAAAAAGCAAAAAAAGAGTGTTACTTTCCGACTAAATTAACATTTTTCTATCCATTTTAATGAAGCCATTAGTTGTTCCAATCTTTCCCAGAGCACGGAAAGGCAGCACAAACCCTTCTGCAATAATACGTGTTTCCTTTGGTCCAACAGCGCCATCTGGTGGTTTCATGAAGACACGTTCATTCAGCCACGAAGTACAATGTAGCAGCTCATTAGCCTCCAGTATGATGTAGGCAATGATGTGTAGAGTAAACAGAAACAGTATTCAAGTACGAGTACTGCTACTTTATAATCACAGTGACTCAAGCAGAAGTAGAAATAGTGAGTAACTTCATACTGTGGAATTCATTACGGCACGTGCATTGCATTTTGGTCATTTTCGTTTATTTCTTTGATTATTTTGTTGATTTTTGTACAGTTTTGTTGTAGCTTTGTTCAGTTTTGTGATTTTTGTTTTGCCACTGCTGTTGCTTAATTTCTTTACCTTTACTCATTTTGTTGCTTATTTTGATTTGTGTTGTTTTGGCTTATTTTGTTTATTTTTGGTTCATTTTCTTGATTACATTGTTCCTTTTCAAAATGTACATGATTGTTTCTATTATTTATGCTTATTTTGTTCGTTTGTTCTAATTATGTTAGTTTTACAACTGACTAATTTGGTCAGTTTTAAAGGTTCTTGATTATTTTGTTCATTTTGTTAATTTACTCACTTATTTTGCTCATTTCTTTTGTTTATTAGATTACTTATTTATTGGGTTAATCTTACTCATTGAGTTGTGGCTGGAAGAACATATTTGTGACAAAACTACTCATGTACATGCAAAGGAGTAAATGTACTGTCCTAGAGTACTACGACCTCTGGATGTAAAGTTATGTCCCTAAAAATCACTACAAGACATTTTGTAAATAGCTTAACAATAAAACAGGGCAGTGTAAAAAAAAAACACACACACAATTAAAAATCCATATGTCAGTGGTCGAAGCAATTACAAGGATGTATGTTAAATATCTGCTTCTGTGAAGAACAGAGTACATTTACTTCAAGTCCATAGTGGTAAAACTAGAAACACAAATGAGACAAGTTCAAACAACGTGATTAAAGATCAGATACACACAAACTTCAGAGATGTGAGGATTTTTCATGCAATTATACCCTACCATTCAAAAGTTTGAGCAGACCTTTTCCTTCAGAATTTTTCTTTATTTTCAGTATTTTCGAGATTGTGCATTAACACTGAGGACATCCAAAGTGTGACAGAACAATGTGGGATGCACAGAAGGGTGGGTGCAGAGTCAACTGTCCTACTAGTGCTACAACAACTACTGTACAAATCTATATTATGGCAAGATGTATGAATAGCAATATTGACTGTACCCACCCTTCCTCTGCACTAGACAGATGACGAGCTCAAGCATATGAAGAAATGGCACAAATTAATTCTCGACAAGACACACATCAACAAGACGCTTTTCCAGGTGACTACCTCGTAAATCTG
Source organism: Pseudamia nigra (assembly GCA_029823295.1). Taxonomy (NCBI): domain Eukaryota; kingdom Metazoa; phylum Chordata; class Actinopteri; order Kurtiformes; family Apogonidae; genus Pseudamia; species Pseudamia nigra. The sequence goes on along the minus strand of JAQQAE010003982.1, from coordinate 3,316 downwards.
TTGAGTGTGTAAAGCTGTCATCAAGGCTGATTTAAAACATAAAACATATTCTGGGTTATTTGACACTTTGTCTACATAAATCCACACATATTCTTTCACACTCTGGATGTCCTCAGTATTAATGTACAAGGCTGAAAATAATTTAAAAATCACCGAACAAAATGGTACAGTATGTCCAAGCTTTTGACAGGTGGAGTGTGCTCATCTTTACCATATGGTCCTGTGAGAGAGACAGTATATGCTAAAAGATGCAGGTGACAAACCTTGCAAATAATCTTTGCAACGAGTGCAGACTGGATGCATTCTCTTCATTCAACAGCAGCACCACTGATTTGTCTTTACATCATGAATCCAGACAGATGAAAATAATATCAAGCACTGCTGTGAAACCAGCTGCAACATACGTACGAGTTTCTTTGCATATGAAAATTCCCAAGAGAAACTGGTGTCACACACACACAACTCACTTTGCCTGAGTTCGACAGTTCAGTACAACATACGGCCAGTTGGTGGTGTCACTGAGCTGCAAGACGGCTATTCCAGATTTTCCAGGAATTTGAGAAAACAGCACATGACCCAGTGAGCACTGTGTCTGTTTATGGATCCACCATGAAGGGTGTGACTCCATGTATGATTTAGAGGATGAACTTTGAACTGTGTGTTTTTATGATGGCGTCTAGATGTTTGAAAAGACTAGTGACAGAGATTTATTTGGTTTGTTCAGGTGAAATTCAAACATGGATGCAGTGAGCTGCGAATCGTGTTTCATGGGCAAAGGCAACAGTCACATCAACCTAACAGTTACTATCATATACAGTATAGTGTACACTCACTGGCCACTTTATTAGGTACACCTTTGTAGTACTGAGTTGGTCATAAACTCATGTAGACTGTGGTGTTTAAGAGTGAAAGGCCTCCACCAGCAGCATGAAGAGTTGATGGATCCACGCTTCCATGTTGCTTATGTCAATCATTACCATAACATCCAAACGTCACAGTAGAAATCTACACTCACTACTCAAAGCAACATTTTCCAGCCTTCTATTGACCACTTTTGCTGAGTCCATATAAATTGTAGCCTTAGTTTCCTGTTCTGAAGTGACAGGAGTGTCACCAGGTGTGATCTTCCGCTGCTGTTGTCCATCTGCTTCAGGGTTTGACATGCTGTACGTCCACACATGCTCTTTTGCATTACTCAGTTGTAACGAGTGGTCATATGAGTTTCTGTTGTCTTTCCATCAGCTCAAACCAGTCTGACCATTCTCCTCTGACGAGATATTTGCATCCAGAGAATTGTTGCTCACTGGATATTCTCGCTTTGACAGATTTTTCTTTGTAAACCCTAGAGATGGTTGTGTGTGAAAATACCAGTAGATCAGCAGTTCGTGAAACAGTCAGACCAGCTCATCTGACACAACCATGTCATGTTCAAAGTTATGTAAATCACCTTACTTCCTTATTCTCATGCTCGATTGAAACTTCAGCAGGTTGTCTTGACTGTACCTAATGAAGTGGCCAGATACATTGATCTTTCATCGATTTTCTCAATTGATTTGTTCCATAAAATGTTTCAATTAAATCTGATGGCATCCTTAAAAGCCTTGCTTGTTGCACAGCACATTGATATTTACGTTACTATTATAGAAGAGGGGAGAAACAAAAAATATTTACATTTAAAACACCAGTTGGCTTTTTTTTTTTTACCTCCTGCTGAAAGTAAAACAAATATAAAATCACACTGCCTTAATTTTTTGAGCTGTGACCAACAAAATGCACATAGAAAGTGGCCAATAAAAGGTTGGAAAACATTGCTTTGTCTGGTGAGACTCGATTTCCACCGTGAGATTTGAACGCTACACTAACAACTGGGAGAAGTAAAATGAAAGCATGGATCCATCCTACCTCGTCTCAACTCTTCAGGCTGCCCGCGGGGGCACATTTTGGCTTTACTCTAACTGTACATTGCTTAGATGCCACAGCCTACATGAGTGTTGCCGCTGCCAGTGCATGATAACTAACTATGATAACTATGATAACTAGCAGGTCCAACCCAGTGCTAACAAGGTGTACCTAATAAAGTGGCCAGTGAATGTCTAATCAGTAAAACACATGATGGGATTTTCTGATTTGCAACCCCCCCCCAAAAAAATAACGATAAAGAAGCACACTAAGACTATATTTTCATCACAGTTAAGATTTATTTCATTCAACATTTCACATTACAAATATTTAAAAATTATGCATACTGTTATAAATAGTTGGCTGCAAACAATTAAATAACATTAGATTTTTCTTTTTCGTTTCACTAGCACTTCTACAGACCAACTCCTAGAAATATGGACATATCCGTATTACATAACTTAATTAGAAAGGAAAATACAAAAATAGGAACTTATAAAGTGAAATGACAATAAAAATTAAGGTGATATCTTAAGTAAAAAATGCTATTAATAAATACAACAACCTTCCCATACACAGTTAAAAACTATTGAAATCTTGCCATTAAGTAACATCATTAACAGACAAATATTTAAATATTTATTTTCCTTCAGAAAATGTGAACCATATATTGTGGAGCACAATATAGCAATTAGTAAAAACTAGACACTTTAACATATTAAAAGCTTCACCTCAAAAATATAACAAAAATCTGATCAAAATTATAAAAATCAATTATACATTCCAATTAAAAATATACCAATAAACAGCTAAATACATTGTTGACCTAATAATTACAATGCAATCAATCACAGTAGCTTGAAATAAAATAGGCAAATAAGCACAAAACCTTTAATGTTTTAAAAATAACTTCAATTATTTATATTAGTACAAATAGTTTGATTTCTTTTCTTTTTTACAAACACCAGCATGAAAAGGATTACAATAACAGTAGAAAATGACTGTGAAAAACATATTAACATCTTCTTTAATTAAATGTCTGCAATTAAAAATGGCATTAAAGAATTACATTGCAAAGAGTCTTTATCTGGAAAAAGGTTCAAAAGAAGTATTGCACATAACAACTTGAAGTTAACTTGCAACATTTACCACATTCAAGTCTTTAAGCTCCCCTTCCTCCAGATAGGTTTATAGAAGATCACCTCAACAGACAGCGGGGACACGCCGGTTTCTCAAGTCTTCTTTTTTTTTTTTTTTTTTTCTTAAACAGTGTTCCGAGAATGGATGCTCAAAGTCCTGCACTGCCGAATCGAGTTTTAAAGTGAAGTTTCTGTCTTGTTTCTCGTCTTATCTCTGTCATGTGCATCCTGCAGAGGTCTGCGAATGGGGAAGCGAGGAGATCAACACACTGGGTGGG
>JAQQAE010003981.1:0-19377 GCA_029823295.1 Pseudamia nigra | reverse complement strand
ATTTGATTTCACCACACATTTAAGTGATTACCGGTCATGATCATTCAAGATTTTTTTCCAACCACATTTTTTCTTCATAGATGATGGTTCGCCACTATCCTTATATCACTTGAAACATAATCACCCATGCAGAAATTATCCAATGGGAGGCTTGTACCTATTTGCTTGGTTAAATCCAGGTGTTGACCTTTTTTTTGGCCAGGCAGTGTATTAGGTGATTACCAAAGTAATAACCATGTGATAACTCCACTAAATCAATGAAAAAAATGTTTAAAATGATAATTATTACAATGTTGAAAGTAATTTTCCTCTATGTCATACATACTTCAACTTTACAAATACTTTATTTAGTTTCAAGGTAATACTGTAGAAGTTAAACAGTATGTATTTAATGCTATGATTTATGAACCTGGAAACACCTGGAGTAGTTGCTGTGTTATAAGCTCAAACCAGGACTGCAAAATGCAAAACTACATCTTTCATAGTAGTATTGGATTAATTTCAATATTAAAAGATGCTTATTTCCAATGATTTTTTTTGTACATTTCTGTAGTGTCTGAAATAGCCATAAATCAAAATCAGGATCAAAACAGATATTATTCTAATTTATTTAGAGGTCAAAGGTGAACTTTATTATGTATGAGGGGCAATTTGTTGTGCTGCTGGTAATGACGAGAAACAGCTGATGGAAGCGTTCTTACATCTGTTCAACTTGGAGCGAGGCAGGGAATATCTGACATCACCAAACATTACAAGACCTGGTTATCATTTTGAACTGTCACTGGGTGTTACTTGATGCACAGATACTAATGCTGTATTGCATAATAATATTATTATCCTGCTGTAACCGTGTTATTACCAGAGTGACCATCACTTGTCTTGTACAGTGGAGCGGTGGGTACAGAGTCAGTAGGTTCTTTTTTTTTAGTGCCACTACAACTACTGTACAAATCCAGTGTTATGACTATTTTTTCTCAAGAGCCAGAACATAACACAGACAGACAATGAATGACAAAGACATGCTGGTTGAAGATAAGGGAAATGATAATTTATTTGACAACTGATTCAAATGGCAATCTGTGGCAAAGTTGTCAAAAAAAAGAGAATTGGGGGGGTGAGAGCCAAATAAAATACAAAATTACAACAAAGCAAGTCCTAATCTAAGCTTAATACAGTGGATAAAAGAACAAACTAAACCCCCGACCTATGCTAATAAACAAACTAATCAAAAACGCGATAAGTGGCACCACCCAACTGACCTAGCGTATATAACGTAACAAAACTATGTGCAACTGGTACCTAGGTCCCGGTGCCCCAAATATCAAGACAAAACAAACTGGACCAAACTAAGGGACGTCACAAGTCCTTGAATTTCTGAGCATGCAAACAAAATCGAAGTCTCACTAATATAGCTTTTGCCACAAAAAGGCATAGAACAGCACAGGTGAGACAGCAGGCAGAGAGTGAGCGCCAGCCATGGGCCCTCCTTATAAAGGAAGCAGGTCTGGAAGCTGATTGGCCACAGTGGAGGTCATCACAGTAATTACCCGCAATCAAAGGAGAGGCAGGAGGAGAGAATACACACACACACACACACAAATACAATCCCTCTCCTGCACATAACGTCCAGATTGTGACAAGAAAAGAGAAAAGACAATTCATCATTACTTTAAGAAATAAATGTCAGTCAGTCTGACAAAATCTGAAGAAAAGTGCAGTCACCAAAAGCACCAGGCCTCGGGAACAGGGACGGTCCTCATGAGAACCAGTTTCATCATCGTATTTGATGATTGAGTGCTTTTGGTGAACTGTTTCTTGTCATAATATTGAATTGTACAGTAGTTGTAGTGGCACTAATAGGATTATTGACTTTTTACCCAGCACTTTTTACTCTGCATATGATGACTGAAGGTCTGAAGCTTTTAAAGAAAGCAAAGCATGTCACAAATGAACTCTCAAGCCTGTGAACTGAAAACCGTTCCAGGTGATTCCAGTACCTCATGAATATGATGAGAGAATGTATTAATGCACAGCGTTCAAAAATAACAAACAAAGAAAAAAAAAACACACACAAAAAGAGAATGTGTGTCCAGACTTTTGACTGGTGCTATATGTGTTCTCCATTTAAGTTTCCAATAGCTAGTGTGAATGATAAGTGAAACCCAGTGAGGTAATGTTCAATACATTCGGCTTAGATGGAATAAAACGTGGTCCTATTTGATGTGGAGCATTGTGTTCTGACTTTAATTAAAAGTACAGTGGTACCCCGGATAACAAATGCTTCCGATAACAAAGAAATCGGATACCGAAGAAAAAATTGGCAAATTTGAACCGCATAACCAAAAATAAATCGGACGACAAAAGAAGATTGACGTGTCTACACCCGGGTCACGTCTGCGTCACTTCCGGGTTTCATCCGCGAAGGGCGTGATGGGGACATTCTCAGCAGAATGTAAACATCCGGGTCCTTCTGATTGTGTGTAAATGCAAACTGAGCCTTTTTTCACTTAAAACACTGCTTCATTGTGTGTTTTTTATCATGGGACCAGAAGAACAATCATAGTGGGGACAAGAAAACTCGTAATAAGATCTTGCTGCATGTGAAATGTGAGGTAATACAAAGTATAGGTTCATCAACGGCTGTTAGCCGTTAGCCGTGCTAATACCCGGCTAACGTGGAGCTAACGCAGAGCTAACGCGGACCCCCGCTTCGACCCGGCAGCTCCGGTGTATGGAGCTGTGTTTCAGTTATGGACGTATGCAGTGTCCACGGACACACTACCAAGTCATAAGCCAAGGTAAGATTACATTCTAAATCATTTTTAGAACTAATTTCATGCATTACGTTTCAGATAATTAACATAACTTCCTTTTCAAATAATAATAATGAATAAATGTGCACATAGGGGTGTGTAATACATACTTTATACGGGAGTTTGTCGTGGGTCCAGAACGGATTAGTTGGTTTTACATGTATTTTTATGGAAAAAGTCACATCGAATGATTCAGACACAGCACATGACGCCGGAACGGATTAAATGTGTAATCTGGGGTACCACTGTAAAGTGTAGCATCTAAGCAATGAAGTTAACAGATGAGACACACCATGGTGCTGTCCCTGCAAATATCCTTCAAATAAACTCCTGACATCTCCTTGTGTCGAGACCCAGTAAAAAAAAAAAAATATATATATATATATATATATACAACATGGACCTTCAAAAAGTGGTCTTAAAATTGATTTCAGGCCCAAACCTGTTCTGGAGTATGATACCACAATGAGCCAGTGAATATTGAGCGCTGGTGGCTTAAGGTTGAAAAAAAATGTCAGTCATAAATCATCTCTTTAATTGTAATGTAATGTATGCACTTATTCCATTGTCATAGTGGATGACGGAGACAGAACCGATCCGTACCGTTTATCTGGATCATTTGAATTTCATTACCACATCGTCCAGTGTGTAAAAGCAACTGTGTGACACAGTGCTGTCATTGTGGCTCAGATGACATATTTGATGCTGTATTTATATAAACTATTCTAATACTTATTCTCCAAACTACCTGAGTGTGTGAGAGTGGGGTTTCAAGGTAAAATTAATCACTGGTCTAACTTCAAACCAACTTTTTCACCCAAAAAAAAGAAATGTGGTCATAAAAATTTTTATTGAAACCAAATCCACACAATAGTACATTTGTGTATTTTACTCTTTACATTTAAATAGGAATGCATAATAATTTAGCTTATCTTTTTCCTTCTGATTGTATTATAGCAAAATGATCCAAATGAGAGGCAAATCAAGCGGAATTGGCATAATTAAGAAAAATGAAAGTACAAAACTGAAACTAAAGGAAATCAACAGAATGATCATGAAATGAACAAATTTGTGGTTTAAAGTGGATTAAAATTGTCGAAATTGCATGCAAATACATCAACAAAGCGAACAAAACAATCGACAAAAAATCGAGAAAAAAATTAACAAAATACTGTAAAATAAAGAAATGAACAAAAATGTATCAAATCATCTGTACTCTTTTCTTTTGTCTCTCCTCTGTCCACTGAGCCGCTGGTTCTGCTGGAGGTTTTTCTCTTGTGTTAAAAGAAGTTTTTCCTCCCCCGTCGCCTTTTTCTTGCTCTGGTTCTGTTGGGTTTAGTCTGTATAGTCATGAGGTCTCGGCCTCTAATTGTGAAGCGCCTAGAGATAATCGCTGATTATGATTGGCGCTATACAAATAAAGATTGAATTGAATACTGAAATACTAATGAATAATGAAGAATAACAATTTGGCAAAACAGTGATGAAATGAACAAAACTATCAACAAAAATAATTAAAAAGGATCAGAATAGCCAATAAAAATCAACATCAGGAGCAAAAATAATCAAAGAATTTGGTCAAACAGGCTGGTCTTGACATTCATTGATGAAGTCGAGTCTAATTTTCAATATGCACACTTTCAAAATGATGATTATTATGGGCTGGAACAATGTTGCACAGATGCCATTGGCCCTGTGTGTCCACGCTGCGTGCAGTGTCACCAGAGGACATCTGTCACCGTGTCCACATTTCCATCTCATCACGGAAACACTTGTCATACATCGTAATCGGCTCGGAGCGGCGCATCGCGTCCCGTGGCAGATCCCAGGCCTGCTCGGCGGCTCCGCGCGGGCGGACGTGCGTCGCATATGCTGCACCGCGCTCACGGCTCCGCCAATAGACCCGCAGCGCTCCCACCTCCGAGCCTCCGTCCACCTCCGAGCCTCCGTCCACCTCCACACAAACATGTTCGCTTTTGTGCGCTCGCTCAGGCCCGGGAGTGTTATTCTAGCTGCCGTTCGTCGGGATGAGGACGCGTAATTGCGCGATGCACCCGCACAATACGGGGTGTTTTTTTTTATTTATTTTTTTACTCCACGAGACGAACGGGAGAAATTGAGATGTGATGGTGTCTGAAGCCGAGGCGCGTTTCCTCTGTGGACCAGATGGCAAGGATGCTTTTAAACCGGGACACTTATGAGATGAAGGATAAGAAGAAAAGAAAGAAATATTAAAGGCTTTTAGTTTCTGTTTGGTGGGGGTCACAGCGCACCGGGGATGGACGTGAAGCGACGCTGACAAGTGGATTTACCCCGGAGTGATTTTTTTTTATATATTCAAGGGGCAGCGGTCGGATTGTGTTGATTTTGTTTCCACTCGGCCTTGGCGGGATACAGCCGAACGTCGGAGGCGGTGAATTGATGTGGGAGTACACGCGACCTCGGCTGCATAGATGGCAAACACGAGTGCGTTTGGGGAGAGCAGCCCGGCTTTACAGAACTACGCGTCCGCGGCCTCTGCGGTCAAGCTGGCGTCGCTGGGGCTGATCACGGCCGTCAGCCTGCTGGGCAACGCGGCGCTGTCGCTGCTGCTGCTGAAGGACCGCGCTCTGCACAAGGCGCCCTACTTTTTCCTGCTGGACCTGTGCGTCGCAGACCTGGTGCGCTCCGCCGTGTGTTTCCCCTTCGTGATGGCATCGATCAGCGGCGGCTCGGCGTGGCCCTACGGCGTGCTCAGCTGCAAGATCGTCGCCTTCATGTCGGTGCTCTTCTGCTTCCACGTCGCCTTTCAGCTCTTCTGCGTCAGCGTCACCCGCTACATGGCGATCGCCCACCACAGGTTTTACTCCAAGCGGATGAATCTGTGTACGTGCGTGGCGGTCATATGCATGGTGTGGACTCTGTCCGTGGCTATGGCTTTCCCTCCGGTGTTCGACGTGGGCACCTACAAGTTCATCCATGAGGAGGAGCAGTGCATCTTCGAGCACCGCTACGTGAAGGCGAACGACACCCTGGGCTTCATGCTGATGCTGGCCGTGATCGTGGTCACGACGCATGTGGTTTACATAAAGATGCTCTGCTTCGTCTACGACCACCGTAAAATGAAGCCGGCCCAGCTGGTCCCGGCCATCAGCCAGAACTGGACCTTCCACGGGCCGGGAGCCACAGGGCAGGCCGCCGCCAACTGGATCGCCGGTTTCGGCCGCGGACCCACTCCTCCGACGCTGGTGGGCATCAGACAGGCGACGCACCCGGGCAACAGGAGGCTGCTGGTCCTGGACGAGTTTAAAATGGAGAAACGGATCGGGAAGATGTACTACATGATCACACTGACCTTTCTCATTCTGTGGGCTCCGTACATCAGCGCCTGCTACTTGAGAATATTTGTGAGGGGGGTCCCCGTCCCGCAGCTCTACCTGACGGCTGCGGTGTGGATGAGCTTCGCCCAGGCTGGAGCGAACCCCATCATCAGCTTCCTGTTCAACAGGGAGCTGCGGATGCGCCTCCGAGCCTGTTTCCCCTGCTGCCTGGGAACACAGACCCCCATGGAGCCATACTGTGCCATCTGAACAGCCCAAATACACTGTACTGTACTATACTGTACTGCACTGTACTATACTGTACTGTACTGTACTGTGTTGTACTGTACTGCCAAAGACATTCGGCATATTGTTCCAGAATGTACGCAGAAATCCAAAATGTGTTTGTACATGCACACAGGAAAAAAAAACCACTTCATTGTCAATTTTTATTTATTTATTTATTTATTTATTTTAATTAATGGCAAAGATGTTGATCCTCATTTCATTTCAGAAACACTACGAAGGGACCGTGAAGGCTCAGCCACGTTTAATTTTTTCTCCTCTGCATGTTCCGTCCTGAGCTTCAGCCCAAATGGAGCATATGACAAATACACTGTGTGTCATCATGTCACATCCTGCCATTAGAGACCGGAAATGGCCTTCTATGCTCTTTTTAAATATTAATCAAACACCCCCTTTGGGTTCATGGCAGTACTGTCGTTTGTCATTTTTACAAACTTGGTCCGGAGACCCTGAATGCGTCTTTTTTATTACTGGAGATTGTTCATTAATGTTTGAATTTGAATCTGCATATTTTGGGTTTTTTTGTTACTCTGTTGAGTTTCTGTTAGATATGTTGCTTATTTTATGAATTTTTAAAAATTTGTATGTATTATTTTTGTCAGTTTTTCTTGTTGTTATTCATAATTATGGTCGTTTTTTGATCAGGATGCTGATTATTTGCTGATCTTGTATTTCTTGATTATTTCGTCCATATTTTGTCACCTGTGTTGATTATGGTTTTGTCCATTTTCATTCATTTTGTTGATTACTTTGCTAATTTTGTTTATTTTTCATAGTTTATAATTTTTTTGTTGATCTTGGTCCAGTCAGATTGTTCATTTTTATTAATTTTGTTGATTTTCCTTCATTTTTTTTGTAAATTTGATCGAATATGTTGTTGATTATTTTGTTGCCTTTTTTCATTATTTTGCTCGGTTTTGCTCAGTGCTGTTAATTTTATTCAGCATTTCTTTCATTTTCTTTATTATTTTCTTAATGTTCTTGATTAGTTTGTTTTAGGTTTTTTCACTTTTTGTCCATTTTTTAAATTTTTTTTTAGTTTCATTTGATAATTTCGTTTTTTCCTTTCACTTTCTTCATTGTTCTGTTGAGTTTATTTCAGTGCTGTTCATTTTACTCAGTATTTTTTGTTTTCTTGATAATATTGTTCTTTTTCCTTCATTTTCTTCATTATTTTGCACAGTTTTGCTCATTGATGTTAATTTTAGTCAGTATTTTGTTCATTCTCTTGATAATGTTGTTTTTTCTTCATTTTCTTCATTCTTTTTCTCAGTTTTGCTCATTGATGGTAATTTTACTCAGTATTTTGTTCATTCTCTTGATATTGTTTTTTTTCCTCCATTTTCTTCATTAATTTCCTCAGTTTTGCTCATTGGTGTTAATTTTTACGCAGCATTTTTTTCATTCTCTTGATCGTATTGTTCTTTTTTATTTATGTTCTTCATTATTTTTCTCAGTTTTTCTCATTAATGTTAATTTTATGCAGCATTTTGTTCATTTTCTAGATTATATGTTTTTTTTCTTCATTTTTTTCAATATTTTGCTCAGTTTTGCTCATTGGTGTTAATTTTTACGCAGCATTTTGTTCATTCTCTTGATTGTATTGTTCTTTTTTCTTTATTTTCTTCTTTTTTTCTCAGTTTTTCTCATTAATGTTAATTTTATGCAGCATTTTGTTCATTCTCTTGATGATATTGTTTTTTTTCCTCCATTTTCTTCATTAATTTCCTCAGTTTTGCTCATTGATGTTAATTTTACGCAGCATTTGTTCATTCTCTTGATCGTATTGTTCTTTTTTCTTTATTTTCTTCATTATTTTTCTCAGTTTTTCTCATTAATGTTAATTTTATGCAGCATTTTGTTCATTTTCTGGATGATACGTTTTTTTTTCTTCATTTTTTTCATTATTATGCTCAGTTTTGCTCATTGATGTCAGTTTTACTCAGTATTTAGTTCATTCTCTTGATGATATTGTTTTTTTTCCTCCATTTTCTTCATTAATTTCCTCAGGTTTGCTCAACGCTGTTAATGTTATTCAGTATTTTGCTAATTTTCTCAGTTATTTTCCTCATTTTCCTGGTTAGGGTTAGGCTTTGTCCATTTTACTGATTTATTGCTTATCGTCAGTCTTATGCATCTTGTTACCTTTCACATTCAGTGAATGAAACGCGTGCAAACGCTATGACGTGGATTCATTCACATTTTTCAAAAGTGAAATATTATGGCCGTTTATAACATCTTTTTTTTTTTTTTTTTTTTACGTTTGGCCCCGTGGTGACGCTAACTTTACACTGAGCTGAAAGCGTTTGAGAGCCACTGTTGTAACTGAATGTCGCTTAGGCTATTTGTATGTATATTTTGAAAATCCCTGAGTATTTTTTTGCCTTTTTGCACAGCTGATGACGACTGAAACAACTGAACTATTTAGTCAGCTGATTCGTTTCTCTGGCATCTGTGACCCACTTCCTACTAATCATCATTTGGATACCACAAAATGAGATCTCAGTATATTTTTAGTGAGGACGATGCCACATTTGTAAATACTGTAAAGCCTTTTTTTTCCCTCCCGCCACCCCTCCCCTTGTCCCCTTCTACTTTTTTAAGCAGATACGTTGTATATTTCATAATCTCCTAGGAAGCTTTGTGTTGAGTTAGGTGTCAAGAAAAAAAAAAGTCTCACTTTAGAGGTATTTTGCAAGTCTTCTCGTTCATGGATCAAGTTGTGTCGACGGGTTGGGGATGAGGAAATGGCGTTCTTTTCTACAGACGACGCCGGCGCTCTGAACGTGTTCTAAATTTGGTGCTTTGAAAAAAAAAAAAAGATGTTTGCATTGTTTGTATTTCTTAGCAAATAAATCAGAAATGGAAGATGTGCTGCTGGACTCCATCATCTGTTTTTAACTCCACAAGCTGCATAGGTTTGGCCTTTTTTTTTCATTCATATGTACAAAAATATAGATGTTATACGGGTTTTTGTGACACGCTTTGAGACTTTATAAGTATTTTGGGGATTTTTTGGTGAATTCCAACTCGTGGTTTCAGGACATAAAGTATAAAACTCATCAGGCTTATTCATTTAAGAGGAAAAAATATTTAAAAATTCTATGATTCTTAGTGTCAAAATGGTTTATTTGTTTTGTTTGTTATTTTGTTCATTTTTTTTCATTATTTGGCATTATTTGGTTTTGTTGATTATTTTGTATTTTTGTTTTGCTCATGTTTGTTTTTTCTGATTATTCTGTTCGTTCTGATTCATTCTGTTGATTATTTTGTTCATTTTTGTACATTTTTTTTGATGATTTTGCACATTTTTTTCATTATTTTGCCCATATTTGTTTGCTTAGCTGATTATTTTGTTCATTTTAATTCATTTTGTTGATTGTTTTGTTCATTTCTATACATTTTTTTGATAATTCTGCACTTTTTTTCATTATTTTGCTCATATTTTTTTGTTTTGCTGATTATTTTGTTCATTTTAATTCATTTTGTTGATTATTCTGTATATTTTTTTCATTATTTTGCTCATGTTTCTTTGTTTCATTGATTACTTTTTTACAGTAAAGTTTTTCATTATTTACCTCAGGCTTGTTTGTTTGGTTGAATTTTTTTGTACACGTTTTTCAATATTTTTTTTTTCCATATTTGTGTAGTTGATTTTTAATCTAATTTCATTTATTTTGTTCATTACTTTCTTATTTGTTTGTAGATTTGGTTTATTATTTTTGTACTTTTTCATTCAGTTTCCTGATAAACTTCCTTTTCTTGATTATTTTTTCTTTTTTTTACAACATTGTTCAATATGTTATACATTTCCGTTAATATTTTTCTTCAAAATTTCCTCACTGTCATCAATTTTCTTTTGTCTTCTCAGTAATTTTGATTCATTTTCTTCATTATTTGGTGTGTTTTTTTTTTCAATTTTGTTTATTATAGTCCACGTTTCTGTTCATTTTCCTGATGAATTTCATTACTGTCAGTGATGTCTGTTTTCCCGATTATTTTGTTTAATTACACTGTAAATTTTTGTTCACTTTATTTTCTTGGTTTTTTTTGTCCGTTTTGTTGATCGTTTTGTACCTTTTTCCACTTACGTTTTGTTTCAGCTTTCATTTTCCTGTTTACGTCGCTCACTTCTTGGTTGTTTTGTTCATTTTGTTGATTATTTAATTCACTTAGTCTTCGTACAGTAGCTCTTACACAACACATTAAAATACTTGGCTACATTTCTCTGTTGCGTCTGAACCAACGCTGTTAACGTTACACTAGATTCTCCCGGAAACGTTTATGGTTCCTTGCACCGATTTTACAATTAAGAAATCCGCTCTATTGTTGTTGCTTGTGACCTTTTAATTGGAGCAGAGCTTGATGGACTTTATCGATCCGGTTAATCGCTGTTGCTTCAATTACACCAAACCACAGATTTTAAGTCTGAGCACGTTTTAGTCACAGTGATTTAGACTTTTTTGTCCATAATCATCCTTAACAACATAAGGGTGTTCCAGAGGGGTGTTGGGGGTATTTGTCCCCATCAGTATCAGTAAAATGTCCATTTGTCCCCTGCCCAATAAGACACGACTTAAGAAGATATGCAGCTTTTTTTGTCGCTAAAAATCCAGTTTTTTCTTAAGTTATGGCACTTTTGTTCACAGCTGGGTTAATTTTATTTAGATTTTTAGAAGTTGTGATTCATTTTCATCTGATGTACTGTACTGTTATGACATACAGTAGCACATTCAACTGAACCAAATAAGTTCAAATAAAGTCAATCTTACAGAAGTTAATGTCTTACATTTAAGTGTAGAACACATTCAAATGTTATGATATGTGGATTCATTTAGCATCCATTTAAACACGTAGTCCTTTTCCTAAATTTTCTGGTTCATTTTTTTCACGCTTCCTTGATTATTTTGCTCAGTATTACTTTTTTTTGGTCAGTTTTCTTTGCTTTAAAAAATATATATTTGGTTTTGTTTTATGGTTCTTTGTTCTGCATTTTCTTAATTATGTTTTGTTCAGTCTCACTCATTTTCTTGTCATTTATTTGTTTTATCTCTTATTCCTGGTTAAATAGTTAATTTGCACCATTTCCTTAGTTGACTTTCCTAATATGTTTTTGTTCATTTTTGTGGATTTTTTTGAATATTTTGTTTATTTTCAACTAATTTTCTTGATTATTGTATTCTTTTTGATTTTTAGAAGATCTAATTAGTTTTTATTTAACGTACTGTACTGTTGTAAGTGGGGGAGTACATTAAACTGAACAAAAATCATTTAAAATAAGGTAAATCTTATTTTATTGGTTATTATTTTACATTTAGATGTACGTAGAACACAAGCTATTATGCTTGCTATTATGGCAGTTTTCTTAATTGTTTTTTTGATTTTTGTTTATTTTCCTGACTGATTTATTCATTTTTGCAATTTTTTTGATTATTTTGTTCAATTTTGCTCATTTTATTGCTCATTTTTTAATTTTTTCCTGTCAATTTTGTTAGTTTTTCCTATTTTTTTCTAGTTTATAAGGTTCATTTTTGCAAGTTTTGATTATTTTTTTTCCAATATAACTCATTTTCTTGACTGTTTTCTTTATTTTTAAATTTTTTTCTTATTTTTCTGATTCTGGTTTTTGTGGTGCATTTTCTCAATAGCTTTGTTCAATTTTACTAATTTTATTGCTAATTTTGTTAGTTTTTCCAATTTTTTTTCTAGTTTGTAAAGTTCTTTTTTGCCCATTTTTTTGATTATTTTGTTCAGTATCACTTATTTTCTTGACAGTTTTCTTTGTTTTGTCATTTTCTTCTGGTTATATGACTCTTTGTCGTGCATTTTCCCAATTACTTTGTTCATTTCTACTCATTTACTTGTAATTTTTGTTTGTTCTTCCTGATTTCCTGGTGATTTGGCTCGTTTCACCCATTATCATTTTCTGCATTTCCACTCCTTTTCCTGGTTAAATAGTTGACTTTTGTACAGTACATGCTCTTGGCCAATTTGTTTAGTCCAGTTGATTTAAAAAAAAAAAAAAAGACATTTCATTGACTTTTTCAACTACCGTGATTTTCTTCATCATTTTGTTCCTTTTTAGTGATTTCGTAGATTATTGTGCTCATTTTAAGTCATTTCCGTGATTATTTTGTGTCTGGAGGGCACCAATAATCATCACGATGTGGTGCCGTTGCTGCAGAAACCTGTTGGTCTGCACGTGCTCTCGTGTAATGCAAATGCAGGTCAGGTATTTTTGGTTGCATGGTGTTGCCTTCGGGCTGTGCAGGCTGTGCTGTGATGTTGGCGGAAAACACAGGCGAACACTTCATTTTTCAAATCACACTTTGAAATAACCGGCCGTGTCGCTATTGTTTGTCTTACGTTTTGTTGCTTCCCTTTGCTCGTTTGTTCATTTTATTATTTTCTTGGTCCTTTTTGTTCGTCTCGGTTTACTTTCTTGATCCTACAGTTCAATTTGACCCATTCTATTGACTATTTAGTTTTATGTTTTTCTCATTTTCCTGGATTATTGGTTCATTTTTGCAGTTTTTCTTGGTTTGTTTGTTTGTTTTTATTGTATATTTCTCATTTACTGGAATCTATTGTTTACTATAATCTATTGTTTTCTGAATTACAGTATCTTTATTATTATTTCTTTATTATCTTATTCATTTCCAGATTTCCCTTTTGTCAATTTTTTTTACTATTTTGTTATGTTTTTTATTCATTTTATTGATTATTTTGTTCTTTTCATTTGGTATTTTTTTCATTTTTAGCATAAATTGTATTGTTTCTGTTCATTTTGTATATTATTTTGTTCATTTTTTACAGGCTATTTTATTATCTTTGTGTAATATTCTATTCAATTCAAGACTATTTTGTTAATTTTTAGGTATTTCTGTTTGTTTTTTTCACTTTGTGAATTATTTAGTTAATTTCATTTTAGTATTTTGTTCATTTTCAGGATAATGTTGATGTTTTGTTCAATTTGGATATTATTTTGTTCATTTATTGGAATATATATTTTGTTAATATTTGTTTTGATGGATTTTGTTTCATTTTATTCAAATATAGATTATTTTGGTCATTTGATTTGGTTTTTCATTAATTTTCAGGTTAAATTTTATCATGTTTTGTGAAGTTTCTATAGTATTTTCTTCATTTTTTCTAATATTTTGTTGGTTTTATTGATTATTTTATTACTTTTGTTATTATGTTTATCATGTTATTAAATTTAGTTCATTTTGGGTTGTTATTTTGGTTGTTTTTTTTGTCTTACGCGTTATTTTGATCAATTTATTTACTCTTTTGTTCTGTTTTGTTCATTTTTTATAATTGTGTCTATTTCAGTTCAATTTCGTTAATTTCTGTGTTTGTTATTGTTCATTTTGCTCTTTTTGTGGTTCATTTGTTCATTTTGATGATTATGAAGTCAATTCCCTGTCGATTTTAGTCATTTTAAAAAGCTTTATTCACTTACATTGTCCAACGCAATCAAAACGTAGAAGTTAACTTGTCACTCCTACTCATCTCGTCATCGTCAAATACATAAATATGCTGTGACGTGGATCCATCTGCAGCAAACGTTGAGATTTACATGGATGTTTGATTAGATTTGGTCTCATTTGGACCCCAGATTTCTCCTCACGGGCCTTGATTTTTAAAAGGTTTAAATAGTCACCGGTTCAGCAGGTTCCACATTGGTGACGTCTCCGAGAGAATCAGTGCTTTAACCGCCAGCGGCACTTTTTGTGTTCAAACTTCCATCATATGGGACACTGGCCCGTTTGTGACCAATATTCATGACTGAAGTCACGTACGTAGGAGTCGTAAGACTGATGTTAATCATTGCTCTACACGCTGGACAAATCTAATTATAGCTTTGGGCTTTGAACAAACGCTGTGAATCATTGCCCGACAGTGATTAATTCCATCGTGGTCTTGCTGCGACGAAGCCCGGCTGCCAAGGTGAATGTGATAAAAGGTCCATCTCCTACATCATTTAGCGTCAATTAAAATGTGCTTCTTGTTTTCCTGGAGGCAGAATAAAATGATGCCCACGCGTGTACTTTTTCCTCATCGTGTTGTTTTAATTTCACTAAAATAACACTTTGTATGTGTTTCTCCTCGTTTCTCCCCAGAGGGCGGCCGAAAACTCACCGGCGAACACGTCAAGCCCAGTGTAGCACAATCTGCCATTTGAAGTATGGATTGTTTTTATTGCCGGTATGCTAATGAGATCCAAAAAAGGGGACAGAAGGTTTGTTTTAACCAAAGGGGCAACGACTGGGGTTGTTCAGTGAGGCCAACTTTACGTTGTAATTCCACCGTTTGGCCATAATATATTTTCATATGGTGATACTAAGATAAAAAAAGAGGATTTCACTTGTTCATTTTGATTTAATGCCCTGCAAGATAGTGTGTGCTCCATTCATTTGGCAGTAAATCAACAAAATGTGAACAAATTAATTCTCAAAGTGAACAAAAATATCCAGATTATCCAAAAAAAAAAGTAACAAATGCTAAGTGAAATGGACTAAACAATCCAGAAATAAACAACATGAGAAAGAAAACAAACAAAAATGAACACAAAGTAAGCAAATAATAGCTAAAATTAAGAGAAATGAACAAAAATGCATAAAATAGCCCACAAATGAACAAAGATCATCAAAAATCAACAAACTATCAACAAAATAAGAAAAAAAAGCAAACAAGCATGAACAGAAATGAGCAAAACAAAATAAAATTAAGAAAAAATTAAGAAAAAAATTAAAATTAAGAAAAAATAAGAAAAATGAATAAAATGATCTACAAATGAACAAAAATCATCGATAAATGAACAAGTTATCAAAAAATAAGAAAGAAAACAAACAAATATAAACAAAATAATCCCTAAAATTAAGATAAATTAAGATAACTTAATTAAATATTCCACAAATGGACAAAAATTTGCCAAAAAATGTACAGTATCAAAATACTGAGCAAAATAGCTGAGAAAACTGACAAATATGAATAAAATAATTAAGGAAATTAATGTAAATTTTAAAAAATAATAGAAATAACCCACAGACTAAGCAAAAATGAACAAATAATAACAGACTCAATACACAATCTGAATTTAAAAGAAGAACAAAATAACAAATGAAATGTACAAAATAATCCATAAAATTGAGAGAAATTAACAAAACTGAATAAAAGTAATCCACAAAATGAACAAAATTCTCAAGAAAACTAATAAATGAAATGTACAAAATAATCAAAAACAAGACAAAAATAAACAAAATAAAGTAAGACAAAAAAATTAACTGAAAATCAACAAACATGAACAAAAAAAGAATGAAATAATTCACAAACTGAAGAAATGAACAAAATAATCAAGAAAATGAACAATAAATGTCCAAAACCATCCACAAATGAAAAAAATAATCAAAACATAAGCCATTTATTAAGAAAATTAGCTAGAAAACCAACAAATATTAACAGAAATTAAGTGAAGAGAAATTAACAAAATTGAGTAAAATAATCTATGAAATAAAGCAGAAATAACCAAAAATGAACAAACTAATCCAGAAAAATGAACAAAAAATGGACAAAACAAGCCTCAAACTAAAAAAATCAAGAACAAAGAATACATGAGACATACAAAATATGCCATAAATGAACAAAATTCAGCAAACAAAGTTAACAAAAACCAAAATTAACAACAAAAAATTCCCATGACCCTTTTTGGATCCCGACAATCACTTTTTAAAAGACAGGTTTAAACAGACAGACATACAGAAATAAACATTTAATGTGTAAAATGAATACAAATCCAAAATGCCAAGAAAACTACAGGAGATGGTTTCTTTATATTAATATTTATAACATCTCTTTTACAGTGTGTGATACAAAGCTCCGTTAAACCTGAACCAAACTAATACATTATTAAATATTCCTGTTTAATTAAAATAAAACCAGGCTTTTCAAGGCAGATGGAGAAGTGCAGGTAGTAAAACACCGTCAGAGGAAGTAGTCTGGATACTTGTACGGTGACAGACATTTGGAACTGCCTTCTCCTATGGTGACACAGGACAGGTTGGGCAGACAGGGACAGGTGTGGTGAAGCCTTTTACCAAAGAAAGGGATCTGGAGGAAGAAACAAAGAATTCAGCGATGGGGTGGCATTACGACGAAGCGTCACCACCTGGATTTATCCTAACACTTTTGCCTCATGGGTATTGACTGTATTTAAAGCTGCAATTTACTGAAAGGGATAGAGTCGCTTATTTTTCATATGTGTCCTTTGACATCTCCCTTAACATGTTTTATAGGGTCAGTGGTTGCAAGTGTGCTCTTACGCTGCTGTCTGCTGGGGTGGCAGCATCGGACGGAGATGTAAAACGGTTGAGCAGACGGATTCCCTGTCGGACCTCAGACCGTTTGAAATGAGGGAGGACTGCTGGATTTCTTGATCGCGTTGACATAAGGCCTCGTCGTCGCATGATACAGCTTCAACTTGTATTTGTGGGTCGCACGACTGACAGTGATTTCTGCACGTGTTCCTGAGCCCATGCAGTGATTTCCAGTAGAGAATCATGGTTGTTTTTAATGCAGTGCCACCTGAGGGCCCGAAGATCAGGAGCGTCCGGTTTTGAACTTTTTTGGCCTTCCTCCTAATTCTCTGAAACTTTTGATGATATACCGTATTTTCCAGGTGATATGTCGCTCTGGAATGTTAGTCGCATGAGCCAAAAAATGCATAATGAAGAAGAAAAAAGCTGTTAAGCTGATGGCAGGTACGGTTGTTACCGGTAATGTCTACATTTTAAATTGTCAGATGCAGGTGCACAGGCCTACAGTGACCTCTAGTGGCTGTCAGTGTGACAAACAACCAATACTCGAAATATGTAAAAGACAAGTCGCTCGGGTGTATTTGTCGCTCCCCTAGCCAGACTATGCAAAAAACCGCGACGTGTAATCTGGAAAATACGGAACTGTAGATGGTGGGCTTTTCAAAATCCTCACAATTTAACACTGAGGAAGATTTTTCTGGAATTGTTCCAAAATTTTTAGACACAGTTTGTTGCGGATTGGTGAACCTCTGCCCGTCTGAGAGGCTCTGTGTCTCTAAAATGCTTTTCATACACCCAGTCACGTTAGGCTACGTTCAGACTGCAAGCCTAAGCGGCCAATTTGTGATTTTTTTGGTTGACAGTTCACATTACTCTTTGAAATGTGTCATATCTCAGATTCTAGTATGTACTGTTGATGTTCGTGAACTCACCCGCATGCACAACAGAACAGATTCAACCGTCTGTGATCAGTAGCTCGTACATGACAAGTTATGAAGAGACAAGTCATACCTGTATTTGATCATAGTAAAGTACACAACAAGGTACAATCAGTCGTCCGTCCAGCGATATGAATAATATTGATCTGTATGAAACATGTGCAGGGACCGTCTACAAAGTTCATCAACAACTAGAAAATTTGGCAATCTCTGAAGAGATCGCATGGGATCGCTGAGTCCAAATAGTTGAGTTCGCTGGAAAAGTACGAGAGTTAAATTCACTATTCAGTGGAGTCGTAATCAAAGGCACTGTCGTTGCCATGGTAACCGCACATTCCGTTACAGTTTGCCATTCACTTCTTATGGAAAAAAAATTTGTCAAAAAAGCTTAATATTTCTAATGATCAGCTTTGTAATGATCTCAAACATTAGAAGCTGTTTGAGATGACAGAGCTCAGTTCCCCGGGTCGGATGCGTTCTGGATCGCCACCGAGGAGGTTCATTGGTGTTTCTTCGTTTGTCATCGGATACGGATGAAATTTTCAGGATAGGTTAGCAGATCAAACTTTGTGCAGTGGTAAAACTATTACGATGTTGCCCTGCATTTTTGAGTATTATTTGTGGAGTTACTGTACAAGCAAAGTAGCTGAAAGTGGCCGTATCTCGCATTAAAAATTCCTGGATCCAGACAGTGATCTGGATCACCCTGAAAATCTAATCAGTGGTTCCATGTGTTGTTTATGACGTATCCTGAAAATGTTATCAACATCTGTGCATAATGTATTGAATCATGTTGTTAGTAAACACAAATAGAAAAATACCTTCCTTAGGGGAGGTAAAAATAGATGCAAGACTCAACAAAATAAACCAAAAACAACAAAATCAAGAAAATAAGGCAAATTACACCAAATAACAGACCCAATAAAAGAGTTTGCATGAGCCAACCCCGGGTGCAGCTCCTACTCCACATGTGTGCAGCTGGACTTACTTTGTGGCTCATGGGGTGGCAGTCGTCTCCTTCCTGTCCCATGGGCGTGCACATACGGAGGCTACGGATCCACAGACTCACCGCACAGCACATCCCCCCTCCACACTGAGAGTCCTTTTCACAGGCCTGCGCTCACACACACACACAGATACACACCACAGATACACACCACAGACCACAGGTTAACTTTCACACACTGCACAGGTCAAATGATTGTCACTGCAATGACTTTACATTAATATTACCATTGTTTGCATGATGTTAGATTTGTTTTTAACCACTGTTAAAACATTCTGACACTTACAGTACTTTCACCTATTTATGAAAAACGTTGTTAATCATAGGTTTAGATTTCAGGAGGGATTTAGAGGAGATTCATCATCCCCCATCATGTACAGACTGTACAGTACATTTTAACGGGCAAAGGGACCGTCACGCCACCCATTGGTTTCTGAACGGCCGCTTTGAGGCCAGTTGGGTTGTCACTTCCTGGATGAAATTTTGGAGGCAGAGTTATGAGAGCGTAGTATGTCAGGGGTCTTTTTGGTATGCTAATGCTACTGACTTGGCCAAAAAAAGGTCACCACTTGGATTTAACTAAGCAAATAAGTACGAACCTCCTGTTAGATCATTTCTACATGGGTGATTATGTTTCAGCTGGCAACAAGTGATATAAGGATAGTGGCGAACCATCATCTTCGAAGAAAAAATGTG
>JAQQAE010003980.1:0-19377 GCA_029823295.1 Pseudamia nigra | reverse complement strand
TGTGAGTGCATTCGAGCCGCGCTCTGGCCCCGGACTTCGGCGCGGTTGAAACAGGTAGGCCAGAGCGCGGTACACTTTTTAATAGACAAATGATGAGACAAGTGGAGATTCAAGAGAAATCTGGGCTCATTATTATCATTTTTATTGTCATTTTTTTCTACTGTCTTATTAATTATTGATAAAACTTTAAAACCAAACTGAATTAAAACTCATTTATACATCCTTTATAAGAATAGTCTTAATGTAACAGTGCCAAAATATATTTCCATCCTATTGAGTAGGCTTTGAAATCACAAGCATTCAAAAAGCCAATACTGAACTTCTGATAAGAGAAAAAAGTCAGGCAAGTCTCCTCAAACAACTTCCACTCACTCACCTTTATCTTGGTGAACAGCGCGTCTATGGCAGCAGCCAGCTCCTGGACCTGTTTGGCCATCTCTTGTTTACCCTCTTTCAACCCGTTCACAACCTTGTTGAACCGTTCCATGTGTTTCTTCAAGTTTCGAACTTTCACCATACCATCAATTCTATGAGAGAGAGATATACATTATGTCTTTCTTGTAACAAGGCTAAAAAATGATGAGCAATAATGTGTGGTGAACTGGTCATTACTGTAAATAAACCTGAGTATCTGCAGGGTGATGGGGGAGTTTGGGTCCAAGGGGTGTATTTCCCAATGACCAGCTCATCAATAATTTGACAGAAATATTGACTTGAAGTTGATTTTACTGACAAGTTTTAGTGTCCGCTACATAGAAGTAAGAGATTGTAGATATCCAGTCGTAAGCAAACAAAATGGAGCTTTCTACAAGGGCTTCACAATGACACTCGCTGGAAATATACAACTTTTGGTAAATAGCTTAGCGCTGCAATTACTAATTATTTTCATTACTTAAAATTTATGGATTAAGCAGGAGGACTACAAAATGTCGCAAAATTGTGTTTTTCAAAGGACGTAATCTAATTCTCAAATGTTTTTGGGTTAACAACACAGAAATGCTCAGTTCTTACAAAAGAGGAAAATTAAAATATTTCCTTTTAAGAAGCTGCAGTTAAAAAATTCTGACTTTTTAAAGTTTTATGTCCTGCAAAGTTCTGAAACAATCGTCTCCTTTCCACAATGGCTCTTTGCTTCTGTTTAAAAGGATGACTTTTCAGGTCCTTTGTAGCTGTATAGACTGTAGTTTGCAAAATCATGTATGAATGTAGATAGTAATGTAGTGTTTCACAGTCTGGGGGATCTAACAACAAAGTCACACCTTTGAATACAAACTTCAACTACAAAACAATCAGCAGAGTTGCAACAACTGAAGATGAATACTCAAGCGTGTGTGGAGTCAATAAATCTTTTGTGCAGTTTGGAGTGAGGCCATTCAAATCTTGAGTGATGCATAGAACTTTAAAATCAATGCAGAATAAAACAAGCAGCTAGTTTAAGTCACTAGCACAGGAGAAATGGGATCAATTTTTTCGGTGCACGTGAAAATTTGCACATAGAAGCATTCTGAGATAGCTGGAATTTCAGAAGGAACTCTGACTGACACTAGATTGAATAGATTAGTCTATATGGAAAAACTACAAGCATGGAAAACTGTGCAAATTGCTGCATAACAGGAATTATCTGATTTTGGCTGGAGGAAGCAAAACATTCTCAACATGAGGCTTTTTAACATACAGTATTGTCAGGTAACATTCCTCACGTGTGATGTCTTGTATAAACCATTTTCAGATATCATCGTACTCAAACTCCCACTCACAGGATGAATCTGATTCTGATCTAAAAACCCATCAACTGGATGGATGCTATCACCACAGCCATTTTTCCAAGTGCAACCCAATACTGCAAGACGTGATATTTCCAAAAGCAATACAGTGACACATCCTTTCTCCACAGATGATTCTCCAGATTGATTTGAACTCCTAAATGCACAAGCTATGGAAACCCACCAAGCGTGAATCAGTTTAAATAAAAATGCACAGAGTAGAGGCAGGGTGAAGGAAAAAAGAGAATAAAGGGCACAGACAGAAAGACGGTAAAAATGAAGCATGTGCCTGTGTGTGAGTGTCTGTGTGGGTTTAGTTGAAGCTGCAGGAGGAGACTGACCGTGGCTTATGTTTCCTCTTACACAACCACATGCGGACAGTCTTCTGAATCTTAATGCAGGCCATGGCTCTGTAACTCATCTTGTTTCTAACTGTTGTTGATGGTGGGGAGAAAAGAACAGGGTGAAAAGTAAGATTTATTATTAAATATCTACTTAGAGGGAGACATAAAGAATTAAACACACAGGCATTTCTGCAATTATAATGAATGTTTGCCAAAAAAGAGAAACCCTTAAATTATGATCCACTACTCCTACAACTACTAATGCACATACAGTATTTATACAGCACAATTATGGGTAGTCTCATAAACCATCGTATACACAAATATACAGTGATGAAAAGAATAAATATCCAGAGACACAAAATTTCCTCAGGTCACTTATGCAAAAAATGTGTGGTCAAGCAGAAGCAATGTTCTGTTATATGACTGTAATGTAATTTCATTTGATGCTTTTACACACAGAAGCCAGACTGCACTTTGTTAAATGGTAGACATCGATAACTATGCACAGAATGTAATGGTTCAAGGAACTGCTTTTATCGTACCGTTCCACATTGCTAGAGGCTGGTTTCAGTACACTGAATAAATGTGAAAGTGAAATGTGATTTAGTACAGCTATCAGCTCTATAGTACACTGGAAAGCAATGGCAAAGCGTCCTGTTCTCTTCCACTAAAAAAGTGAAATACCTAAAACAGTGGCTTTTTGAATTGATAATTTTGTGTGAAGCATCATGGAAGCGATTTCTACTTACGTTTGATGACAGACAGGGTGCACCACTGAACTTTCTTCCATCGGCTGCAAACCAACCACTTGTTGACTTTCTTCAGCAGCTCTGCTAAGTGCTCTGGATCAGACTTCATGATCTGGTCAAATTCAGCAAACTGACGCACACATAGACACATGTAAATAAAATGCTCACAATACAGCACGCAGGAATGACTACATACATAAAACTGTCAAATTTAGTCAGGCATCAATTCTAGGATTCTAACACAATTCTACAGGATATCCTGTGTCATTGTATTAGGCGAGTCTCCTCTTTCTTTCAAAGGTCTTTTTATTGAAATTTTTTCAATTCTTACAAAACAAAAAGCAACAACATTTTCCAATCCTACCCCTTTCTGTCTGTTATATGTGTATAGTATTCTTTCAAACATATCGAGCAACTAATAAAATACAAAATTACAAATATTTGTACTTATACATAGATGGAATGTAAAATTTTAATCCAAGTGTCCTGATGTACAATTTCTTTTATAATTCAATAATATTGAAATAACTATAAGATGATTCTCTTCTTAAAGGAATAAATCCAGTTGTACCATGACTTCCTGTTTTGGTCTCAGATTGTATAACTCTGTCTTAAATACTTAAGTGCATATACACATATTTAAGAACAACAGGTGGCTTAAATGGGCATCAGTACAAATCACAAAATGGCTATTAGAAAAAAAATGTTTCTCTTTTACCCCACAAATGGCTATAAATGGCTTGATTTATCATCCAGATCTCAAAAACAATTACTGTTATTAAAGACCTGAACAATGAATCATAAGCTGTGTGAAAATCAATGCATTTCAATGGTTGTAGATGTTACCTCATCCCTCTCATAGGCATAAATGCCCATATTTTTGATGCTGATTTGTATGGACAATATTTACCAACAGCAAGTGTAAAAAAAAAACAAACAATTTTAGCACAAATGTCAAAAATTGGGGAGTTTCAACACATTGTTTACACAAGTGAAACATACAGTAATAATGAGTAAATCTGACCTGCTGACTTTTCTAGTGTGAATACTACATCGTCAGTTTTGTCCATGACTGTACTGACCTTCCCGGGGCGGAAGAACACTCTGGTCAATCCGAACTTGAAATCATTGTCATTCAGTCCTAGAGCTTTAAACAAAGCCTACAGAAAAAAAAAAAAATATTGTATTGAGAAAAATGTAGTGACCTTTTTATTTAAACTGTATAGACAGCGCAGCTGAAGCGTTGTTGTGAGGCACAAACTGCACAAAAGGTAATATTAAAGCATATGCCTTTTGATTATTTATACCTAAAAGCACTTTTTCATTATTTCAGTGATGATGAACAGCCACTCTTGATGAATTAATAAATTCTTCAGTAAATTTACCTTGCAAAAGAGTCGTGGATTAAGTCGTGTAAGTTTATCCGGCATGTACTGTTTATACATGTTGTAGAGCTCATGGAAGGGGGCTCTGGAGGGGAAACCACACTGCATCAGGTCCAAGACTGACACCATTCCTAAAGAGAAACATGCAAAGAAAACAATGACACTGATACAAAATGGACTGACAATTAAGAAATTACAGTTCACCCAACACCTTTGCTCATCTATCAGACTATTAAAGGTTGCAGTTGCAGCCACAGTCATAATGTCAGGATGTGCAATTAGATCACTGCAAATGGCTGCAAATGTCCAGACTGTGTCTCATAATATTTTTGATTCAGAGACACTGAGCAAAGAGTGCGGGGAAAAACATGCAAAATGACTGTTTATTATTTTTGGTACTTTCTTTATCTTTTTATACTAATTCATATTTGGACTGTATGTTTGATAATCTAGCAAATGAGCTCCACAATAAGTCTTTCACTCTACTGTGCAACCCTAACGTCCAGGTCTCTTTGGTTCTAAATAACTTTCCAAAATGTTGACACCAACATGCTAAACATACACTGCTCTATGATGATGTACAGTACCATACTAAAGTAAGATGACTGCGTGTCATGCCCATTCCGCTCACTGCACTTTAACATAATCTACATACTGTTTACTTGGAAGCAGTTCATCTTTCATCAAAACCATTAAAGAAATCACTCTAAATCCACCATAAAACTTTCAGTTTGCTGCACTTGTCATTTTTTCTCCTCACTAACTAATAGAATAACTGATGAATCAATGTAGTTCCGCATAAGAAGCTTCATTGTTGCAGCACATCTTCTGCATTTGCAGTTATAGTCTGCTGGTCCAAAATGCACTGAGGGGAACAATAAATAAATGTGCTGGAGTGTGAAATGTGCTGTCTATATACTAAGAATAACAGCGAGAGTTTGCTTTAAATGGCCACTGTACTTGCTGTACGGTAGTTAAAAGTGGACAGTGTATATTTACACATCCTGAACAGCATGTTGGGTCTGTATAGATGAGGTCAAAATTATTAGCCACCCCATAAAAGCTTTGTTTTTGTCAGATGTTTTCTCAGTTGCTGCTTAAAAGGGTGCCAGATTTTACCAGGGCATTTCAAAGCATGCTAGTTTAATTCAGAAACAGTACATATTTATGTGCAAACAAGGCTCAACACCACTATCCCTAGTGTCTGAACTGAAGTTAAATCTTTTGTCCAGTTTTCACTTCACAAAGGATTTGAGGCATCACTTGCAAAAGCATCATTCCTAAAACAACCAAAGTGAGTTTAGATCTGAGAAGGATTGTTGATGGACACAAAGAAGGGGCAGGAGATACAAAGTTATCAAAGTGTATCCAGAACTAGAGTGACAAGCATTTTGAAAGGAATCAAATTTTCATTCAGGGGCTAATAGTGTCAACCTCAACGGTATATTGAACTCACCTGAGCACTGCAACTGTGAGAGAATCAGAGCTCCTTCAAATTGATGGCTGACCATCTTCAGGTTGGGTTTGACACAGCGAATGAAACTCGAGCCCTGCAAAAGCAAAGATCAATGGATACCTGCAGTACAATAGAGTTACTTCCTCACAGTTCAATAAATCACCATCCAGCATTCAGCATCCCACCTTTTACAGGCTGCTGCAAGGGAGCATGAGATTCTAAAATGTGAATGCTTCACACACAAAGTCTGTGCAATCATCAGTTTGAATGAGGGCGCCTGAGATTAGTGTTACCATTTCAGCATCTGCACAAATTTAGGCACAATTGCCCTATCTGGAAGTTATAGCATCAAGTAATAGTCAGAAATGTGTCCTTGCAAAATGTTACATCACTGTGAAGTTGACCTTTTGGTCATAAAAAGTCATCACTTCAATATTTTATCCTACTACATAAATGAATGACATTTTTATCAAAACTTGCATATGAATTATTAAGTCGTGGTCAAAAAGGTGTTTGGTCACAGTGATCACTGAGCACCCTCACTTTCTCTTCGCATCTAATTCAAAGTATAAGAAATTTCCTAAAACACTTCTTGAGATACCACAATCACAAGAACGAGATACACGGAAAAAAAAACTGCAGCCGTGTTTGTTAAATAGTAGAGTGAAACTGAAGCATACATTTTAATGCTGACACTAAAACAGGGGTCTGCAACCTGTGGCTCCAGGGCCGCATGTGGCTCTTTAGGTCCTCTCCAGCAGCTCGTGTAGCATTGTACAATAATGGAAGTAACATATTACAATAAATCAAAATTAACAAAATAAGCAGTAAACCAACAAAAGAAGTAAAAAGCACCTAAATACAAAAAATTCTGACAAAACTGAAGACAATCAGCGACAAAATAATCAAAATCATGAACAAGATTTAACAATATACCTAATAAAAAACAAAAAATCAAGTAAATTAGCAAAAAAAAAAAGAAAATGAATTAAAAAGCTAAATAATGAACAAGATTAAGACAAAACGGAACAAAATGAGAACCATGAACAAAATTATCAGAAAAATGCACCAAAAGTTACAAGGATAATTAATTTGCTGAATAAAAATAAATAAAATCTAACAAAATAATCAATAAAATGAACAAAATAATCAACAAAATGAATGAAAAAGTAAAAATTAAGAAAACCAAAAAAATTGAGAAAATGTCACAATGAACAAAATGCTCCCAAAAGATATTAAAAGTGAAGAAAAAAATAATGAGGAAGTACGTGTTTTTTATGGAAAATCTGTTTCAATAATAAAAGGATATAGATAACAACATGTACAGTATCAACATTTTGCACATACACGCTTTTGGAGCTAGAGTTGCTTTGAATATTATGAGGAATGCAAAAATAACAATATAGAATGACACCAAGGCACAAATCACACATTGTTACTCACAGTACTGCGAAGCTTTTCCAGGAGCAGGTTCAGTTGTGTCTGTGGTTGCAAGCAGACAAAAGCAGCTGATTATTGTTTTGGTTTGGTTTTCAGAGCAACATGTGCATACACAGGTTATTTTCCAGTGTCTGACCAAGGTTATTTTCCAGTGTCTGACCCAAATATCTATTTTATTTGATATTTGACAGTTGGATTTTTCCTTCTATATAATACACACATTTCGTCCACTTCTGCTATGTCAACTGTGAGTCTCTTTCTTTCCCTTATTGTTTTCCACTGCTGTTTTCTCATCTCCTCTCTATAATACCTCAAGCTGACTTTATTCAGCTTTATCCACCAAGGAAGGGTTTCTCAGAGGAAAGAGGTGGGAGGCTGGAGAAAATCTACAAAGGCAACTCTGAGTAAGGAGGAAACAGTTCTGGGAAAAAAGAGTGAAAAAGAGAAAAGTTATAGAAAGAGTACAGAGATTAGGAAAGTCTGAAAAGAAGCTAAAAGATAACGAGGACTGCAAACTACTTCAAGACATTTTGCACTTTTAAGCACACTTTTTTACAAAAGCAGATTTTACTTTAACCTCACTTTAGATTAGTGACTTTGCCTAACAATCAAAAATGACAACGGTAGTCACTCTGACCTTGAATTTGTTGCCAACGCTGATGAAGCTGAGTTTTCCGGCCTTTTGTTTGGAGTCCTTGGTGGTGTTATGGTTCTCAAACAGTTCTCGAACAAATTTGTCTTTCGATTCACACACTAAGCTCTCCAAGGACATGTGGAGGGCGTCATTATTCTTCTCCACAAACCGAGTCTAAAGACACACACCCACACACACACACACACACAGACTTCATACATCTATGTTCTGACAGACTTAAACATCAAAATACAAAATACTGATATGTCTGATTGCTTCATTCCCTCCTAAAGCTCTTAATAGGCAGATGCAGATTTAAATTCATATTATTGATGCATTAGTGAAGTTTCTGCTGATTATTACATTATTTGATGCTGATTGTTGTTGTTATTAAAGATTAACTGCTGATGAATCTCGTTGTAAGCTACTATAAACATACCTCACATTATTAAAGATATTTGACAAATACTGTATAATACTGGCTGTTGTATTGGAGATAGAGTATTTATTCTCCATATCTGATCCAATTTTCAGCATTTTTTGTTTTACTGGTATAGATGTTTTATTGTTGCTAAAATAAATGACTTAATTTTTTTACTCTGATGCAGCTGCCTTTATGTCTCTTCTGACTGGTTAAACATCACGTGTTATTATTACTAGCCGCTCATCAACACTAAAATGACAAAACAAAACTTATTTGTTTACTAATTTATATATATCCTCGAAAGTGCTACTGAACTGCCCTTTCATCGTAATACAATACAGTGTATTTTCCTTAAAAAGTGTGTGCTGCGTGTTAGTATGTGTTAAAATGAAGCTGGCATTGTTCTGTGCTGTTCGTGACTTAATGTTATTTTTCACTTTACTTACAAGCAATTACCACTTGCATCAATTTATAACCAGCTTGTCATGCATTACATTACATTTAATTTAATTTAAGACTGAATTAACTTTTACTCACACTATAATAAAGTATCACAATGATTATAATGTGTGACATTATTGACCAGCTTTGATGTCGACATGTCTCATCTGATTCATGAAGTAGTCATCCAGAACCGTTTTCATTCTAAATCAGTTGTCTTGTGTGGAGGGAAGGTGGGTACAGAATCAATAGCCCTTTTAGTGATACTACAACTACTGTACAAATCCATCTTCATAAACTCAGAATGTGCCCCCAAGTGCTACCTTTACTGTAGAGGAAAAGTTTATTAAAATTACCAGACTGAGAAAACTTCAAAACCACCTCAGAAAGCCTTTGATGGTTTTAGCCATAATGTGGATATGTACTGTACAGTAATTGTAAAAGCACTAAGTGGTCTCTGTCCCCACCTTTCCTCTGCACAAGACAACTGATGCTCTAAAGTACATTAAGAAGACAAGAAATGACACAAATGTACAGTACCCTTGACATGGCACACCTGTGATTTGAAAAACTGCCTCATGAATATTCTGAGAGAATGCAATGAGTGTGCAAAGCTGTCATTGAAGGTACAGTAAATGTGGTTACAATCTAACATTTAAAACATGTTCTGCATTGTTTAACACTTTTTGTACCTCACAATTCCACATACCGTATGTTGACAATTAAAAAACAAAGAAGAAAACACTGAAGGAGATGGTGTATACAAACATTATTCAATAAAGACATGAGCATAATAGTAAGTTTTTAGTTTTTTAAATCACTATAAATGTTTTAAGGCATTATAGGTACAGGCTAACTACAGAGATTTTTCATTTTTACTCTAAATGAATATCAGTACAGTAAATCTACATAATATCTGCATGGCCATATTACCGTTTCATAGCAAACTGCTCCGGCAAAGTGCCTGATCATGAAGCCCTCATCATCACGGAGATTCCTGTGAATGGCCAACTTAGACTTCCTGGGAACCTAAGTGAGAGAGAATACAAAAATATTACTAATCTATTCAATGATGACGCTCAAGTAGGTACAGCGTGTATTGATTTCCCTCTAATCTTACTCATTACTGTCTCTACAGTGGAATCTTGTTTATCTGAAGAGAGCTGGTGTGCAGAATAAAACATTAAGATCTATGAAATGCTGTGGAAGTGCTAGAAATTATCTAACACACACAGAACCATTAGTTGTTATTAATTTATATTTTTAAGTGTTGCATTTGTCTTCAATGTGCCAAGGATTACAAAGCACCCCAAAAGTCTAATACAAGCTACGTATGTTCTGAAAAGTAGCATCCAGCATTTTTAGGCTTTATAATGAACCTCCATTATTGAAAAGAAACATTGTAAATTATATTTCCAGTGTGAGAACCCAAGCTAATATTTCGATGAATGTCTTCCACATTATAACAATGCATGTCTAGAATAGTTTTTACTTGAGCAATTACTGTGTCAGGACAAAATTTCTAAAAGGATTTCATGCTTGTGGAGACAGTGGCAAAGTGACAAAGACCAGTGAAAAAAACAGAGATAGAGGGTGGGAGTGAAACTGTGTCATTGACAAATATGCTGTTCCAAGCAGGCGGAGTAAAAATGACCATGATGACAATACCAAATACGCTGTTACATTGCTTCCTGATCTCACAAGAGGGTACACAAAGAAGAACAACAGAAAACTGGAGAAAGCGAGCAGGAAAGAGAGGCTTAAAACAAGGCTCTTGCGCTTTTTTCATTTCTAAATTTTCAGCCTCCGTGGCAATTTCTGCTCCATAGTGGGCCAAGGAAGAAGTTTATCAATGTCAAAGTCTTTTAAAAACTGGATTAGCTTTGTTAGATGGTACATTTTGCATTCATACTGTTGAATGCACCTGAAGCTGTCAAATACTGCAACCACCTTGAAGCTGACTTGATGTAGTGGACTTTACTACAAAAACTAAGTATGGAAGATTATGCCAAACCAGATAGGGAGGTTTAAGGAGAATGGTCACATGTTTGGTACAACACGTTTATGATCACACCACACTGACATTTTGCAGCAATTTCCAAAAATTGTCTCAGAATAAATCAAAGCAAGAAATATTCTATGAGCATTGCAAAATAATGTATGACTGTGATTTTTATGTACAATTTTAATTTGAACTCTTTTACAGTGTACATCTAATTAAACCATAAAATGCACTCTCATGTCACTGACTCATAGAGAGAGAAAGTCGTTTGTTATGTAACTAAATAGTTTTAAAATAAGATACAATGTGCTACATGTTACATTTTATTTAACTATAATGGTCAAAGGATTGGATCTTGGCTGCACTTACTGTCTGCTGCAAATTGTATGCTAAATAAATAGTTTTTTTTAAATAAAAAGGAGACATGTTGTGTCGAGTTAATTCTCACATATTCCTAAACTGTGTGTGTGTGTATATATCAGCTCAAAAAATAATATAGACACCCTTCATTCTATCACGTTTACTATATACTCCTGATTTAAAGACCTGCATCACAGAGGCTGTTTCAGGTTATGTTGTTTTATATGCAAATGAGCCACTGTTAATTATGTTTTTCCCTGTCTGTGCCATAGACTTCATGATGCACACTCCCTGGCACGTTATCTCCAGATGTCAGGATGGTTTAGTGGTTCTGGTGGGCGTAGTGAAGTCTGGAGGACTGACTGAGGATGACTACAGGGTTGTGACATCATAAATATCCAGAAATCAAAGTGGCTCATTTCAGGTCTGGCTATATAGTTGTCTAGTTATCATTCGAGTCAGACGTTTGGTACTTTAACATTTTTTAAAGCCCCCAGATCTGTTTTATGGGAACAAAAGACATCAAACTTTTTTGGTGTCTTTATTTCACCTTTAAAAACAAATAGCTTTTGCTCTCATTTGTTTTTTCATTCTAGACTTTTCCATACTGTGCACCCTTTGTGTAAGTATACGAAGAGAGCATGACGGAAAGCATCTACAGCTGGTTTCTGCTCTGAGCTCTGACCGTCAGTCTGAAGTGGTCTTTATGCTTGCTGTGAACTGCTACTGTAAAGTGTTGGTCACTGGGCTGAGGAAGACGGTTCTCTTCATCCAAAATGTCCAGGATTCCCACCAGCTTTAATTCCACCAAATCTATAAACAAAGACATGAGTCAGCTGCAGACACATTCAATTCAGTCCCCACTGTTGACAGCAATTTTCTCACTTCATGTCACATTAATTGACAGAACCTGAAAGTAAAAAAATGCCATTCCTGAAATCTAGAGGAAGATGGCTGATCACAAACCATCAAATGCAGCTTTTGGAACCAGAAGTGGCAAAAAGCATCCAGCACTGATGTCAAACATGGGAGGAGAGCATCAAAGCTGCATGAAAGCAAATGTTTTCAACTTTCTGAGGTTCCTTGAATGGTACCTTTATGACAATGTTCACAGCATGAAATCATGTGCTACAGAACCGTTGAGGATTCACTGAATTGGAAATGTTTTTTTTTAATAAATAAAATATGACAAAAGAAATGCAATATACAAGATTTTTTTTTCCTATTTTCCAATTATGAATAACACAGCTGTAATCACTATACCATACTTTACTGTTGATATGTGATCAATTGTCCACTTTTTGCCACCAAATGCTGCTGTTCACTATTCAGATTACAAGCATCATAAACAAGGGTCACTGAGCTACAAAATAGGCATTTAGCAACACTTTGTATAGAAATTTAAATGCAATTTTTGGTCTGAAAAAGGGGAAAATTCCCTGTTTGACTTTGGAGTTTTCAACAATATATAGGGTTTATATATAGGGTTTTGACATTTATATTTATGTCAAGTACAGTATAATTAGCTCACATACTCGTATGTAATGAATGCCAGTAGCTTGCACCAGAAACAAAAATGCAGGTTCCACTGAATCATATGATGCACAACACTTGAAACTGACTAAGCTCATAACTGTTCAAGTGTTTCTTTGTCTATGGAAGCGCTCATAAAATTTATATCAATGTGTTTTCTATGCATTTAAAAAGGGTTTGTTCTGGATGAATATGTGAAAAGTTTTTTTACTTTCCATAAATGTTTCCACACATTTTCAGACAACAATGACAAAATACACAAAAGCTATCTCAGAGAATGGGGTGACAATGACAATGGAGATTATGTTACAGATGTTAGAAAATCATCAAACATTCAGAGACTGAGCTTGATTTATTGGAGATTTTCATTGTGTTCTGTCTTGGGGTGTGAATATTCAGGCCACAAAACATGTTCATCTGGATGCTCATTTAGCCATATATCTGAATTATTCATACACTGCGTTTAGAATATAATCTAATAGCCAAGGACCTCTGAAAAAAATTTGCATGAACAAGCACCTGTGCATAAATCCTGAAGATTGATGAGTGAATTAATGGCCAACCCAAACGGTCATTTGCAAGTCATAAATGTTATTCACGGCTGTCAGTTAACCTCGCACCTGAATAATCACAGCCTTTGAAATACAAATCAAACTGTTTCACCTTGATACGCTGAGTACTTCAACCCATTAATTTGAGGATTCATTTGAGGACAGAGACAACAAAAACAATGGGAGTATCATTTCCCCATCCTTCGTAGGACAGAAAAGGCCATAACATCCACATATACTCATTATGCCTGCTCCCTTTAGACACATGGATATGCCAGTGCCATGGATAATGAGAAGTTGGTATTTTTGTCCCCTCTGACAGGTGTATTTTCACTGCGCTGACATACTGTATAGCCCCAAGCACAGGGAATAGCCCAAATGAATGCCGTGAGGGAGAGCTTAGGTTACACTGGAAGCGTCCTCAGTACATTTGTGGTGTGGGCGCTGCAGACAGGCGCATCTCCGTACATTCTCTGTTTTGCAACACAAGCCCACAAAGCAACTCTTCATCTTAATGATGTCCCTGAATATCACTCCATGGACCTCTTTTCATGTCAAATCACCCAAGTAAGTGGGCATCAACACAAAACTCCTACAAACATAAGCTTTCAGTGTGGTCATTTAAAGACTGCCTCCTGTCAATGCCATAAACAGTCCTGCTAGAGTCATGATCCACATTAAGGTGCACATATTAACCAATAGCTTATTTGCATTAAGTGTACAGTGGTGGGACCTATACCTTAATTCAGTATTTCCATTTTATGCAGCTTTACACTTATTTTCCATTGCATTTGTTTGCCAGCTGAAATACAACACATCCTCTCCTTGAACTGCTCACAACTTATGGTCTAATTTCACTAAAATAAAAAAAAAGATGTTTAAATCATCAACTATCTGGTAGATAGTGCATGATTTAAACACCAACTTTTTTGGACAAAAAACAAAAACAAAACAAAAACATCAGCTTTGCTCTTCTTTCCTCTCACATTAATCATGTTTATCTGGTGTCTCTATACGTACATGAAACTGGGTATAAAACACTAGAAATGGCAGAATTCACTATATGCCAAAAGCAGTCAAAATGGGTCAAATTTACCCTTGCACTCTTTCTTCTACAGAAAAATGTACATTGTCATTGCATTAAGCAATTCTCTCCACAAAAAAACATCCCACATCATAAAAAAAAAAATGTTCGTATAATCATCACCTGCACTATTGCAGTACTGGTATTCTACCACTAGGGAAATTATGCCATTCACAGTTTTGCCTCAACAACCTCCTGTTTAATCCTTTACGATACTAAATTAAAAAGTTGTTGTTCATAAATGAATGGCCAAAAACTTGTAGCATATGCTCTTGCAGAAACAGGTGGTTTATAATGATTAAAAAAGTGCCAAAAAAACAAAGATGTATGGTATGCTAAAAAGCAACGAAAACCATATTTTCCCATTTGTAATATGCAATTCAGTAAAACTTATTTTCAGAATGGAGGGAAACAGTAAACCTAACAGTAGAGACTGTCAAAATGTACAGTGTTGAGGTGTAGCAGGAGACTGAAAGGGAATGTGACATATTAAACCTCACCTATGCAGTCCTGGTTGTCAACATAATGCACCTCACTCACTCCCAGCCCCTCCTTTTGATACAACTCTTGCTCCTACACAAATAAGACCAAGAGTTAAAAAATCAGTTCAAAAATATAAGTCTAAAATTTCAATGCCAACAAATTTGTTTAAAATTTTATGAGTGATTCTAAAAAAGCATTGCAAAGATCAAACAAAAACATTACTACACCAACACACCAATCGAATAACGAGGAAGAGGCCTAAACAAGAATTGTGGCACTTTAATTGGAGACCTTGGAAGAAAATAACGTTAAGAGATCACAGGAGAGAAACAAGCCTTATCGTGTCCCTTGAGAAATTAGCATTCTAATGAGAAAACACAGGAGAGACTGAGGCAAAAATAGAAGAAAAAACAGAAGACACAGAAAAGGCAGTGGAGCTTAGTGTGCCAACCACATCCTCCTGACAAGTGAAAGACTTGTTACGTCTGGTTTGTGA
Source organism: Pseudamia nigra (assembly GCA_029823295.1). Taxonomy (NCBI): domain Eukaryota; kingdom Metazoa; phylum Chordata; class Actinopteri; order Kurtiformes; family Apogonidae; genus Pseudamia; species Pseudamia nigra. The sequence continues at coordinate 4,229 of JAQQAE010003980.1, read as the reverse complement.
GTGACATGACATGGCAGGTTTCCCAGGATAAAGAAATAAACCACACTAAATCACCTTAATCCAGAAGCTGTTCACCCACCTCTTTCAGAATGCGCTCGTTGAAGAACTGCTGCAGCTTCTCATTGCAGTAATTGATACAAAACTGTTCAAAGCTGTTATGTTCAAAATACTCTAAGAAGAGGAAAAAGAGGAGGGGAAAACATATTTTTCAATTAATATTCAGTATGGATAATTGTGAATGCCTGTTTTAATTAAAGCAGTCAGAGTAAATTATTTCTTCAGAATAAACCCTGGTAATGAAGTGGCTCTATGCATTAGAGCATTTGTATGACGAGACATGCTGCACACAGAAGTGTCAGGACAAGTGTTTTGAACATCACAACAGCATAACTGAATTGTAAAGAGGCACAATTTTATACAGCTACAAAACATGTCAGTTCTAGAAGACACAGAAGCTTAAATGTTCAGTTTGCATTGCTTTATGTCCCCTTTTCAGTAGCATCAAATTCAGCTTAGTTGCATCCTTCAGTATATGGTGTGTAAAGTCTGCCACTAGAGGTCTCTCAGTGAAAACCTTACAAAAAGCGAAATGTAAAGACATTGTGTAGCATTGTGGGATCATGTGGAACTGCCAATGAAAATCCACAAGACAGGACTCATTTAGAAATCTGTCTATCTGGATGACAAAGCAACTATCATTTTGGGAGAAAATATTTCCTTGATGAAAATATGAGTAATTCAGTGCTGAAGATTGCATAAGGAAGCCTAGTACACAATATACTGCCCATGCAGGTGCCGTGTGCCAGCAGAGAACAACAGATCATGGTAACATCTAGTCAAATAGTTCTCACACACCTCCTACCAATTCAGAAAATATTGGGCTCTTCAAGTACAGCCATCAGGATCAATGCATGAAGAAATGTCAAGTCATATTTGCATAAGGAAGCCTTGTAGGCCCAGAGGAATATTTTTCCCTAAGAAAATATTACTTATTCTTGTGGGCTACACAGAGACACTGTATGGGAACTTGTCAACATAATGCCCTTGCAGGTGTAAAGACTGAACTGGGAAGGTGGACTTCTTCAGCCCCCCAGAAATAAGCTTTGTGTAACTACACACAAATGGAGTCAGTGCTCAGAGTGCTAAAACATACTGTAACATGCGCAAATGATTTTGTGGCATTTTTGGCAAGCACCTGCTGTGAAGATGTTTCTTCTGAGCAAGCTATTAGCTCTTGTGCTTTCTTAATTGTTGTCCAGTTGAGTTCCTACAGTATGTGAATGCTTGAAATATTATCCTGCTGATCCACATCTTTCCTTTCAAATGTTCCTATTCAGAGCCATGACTGTAGTGCTTTTAATCATTCATTGTTTTAGCGACCGAGAGTGCGGTTACAATTTTTCCAGTTTAGCTTGTAACACTGAACATTCAACACAGTTTATTAACTCATATCCCCATTTCAATTATCTCATGGTTTTCCTTCAAATTTGGAGGAGTATTTTCAAAACCAAGAGCCTAAAAGTAGGAGATAAATACCAACACTCTGTATTATTTGCATTAACAATACAATGTGGATATAGCCTTGACAATTTACATGGAATTAAAATCTAATGTGTGAATGTGAAACATTTCCACATTAAAAAAAAGCTTTTTTTTGAAAAGTAACTATTTTTCTCACCAAACCCAGCAATGTCCAGCACGCCAATGAAGTTGGAGGAAGAATCAAAGGGGAAACATTGATTTACTCTCTTGACCACATGATCAAAGAGGCGACTGTACACGGCCTTGGCCAGGGCATCACGGGCATTGTTTGCTTGTTCCACCTTTAGAGGCACCCTGGAGGGACACACAAAGTGGAGCAGTGAGAGAAAGTCCGAAACTGGGGCATGCTGGTCTCTTATTAAACCTCTCTTTTATTTTTTTCTTAATCAACCCAGCTTTATGTGGCAGCAAATGTTCACCATTCTCCTTCTGATCTCTACAGTCACACTTGGAAAATTAGGATTTCAGAGCTAAAGGCAAAGTATTAAAGCTAAATATGAACCCTGGACTCTGGTAGAATCTTTAATGGGTGCTTTAACACCATTTATATTAAATTATTAAGCGGGGTTGAATGTATGAACAAAGTGCACTTCCATAGTGACCCAGAGTTCACCAAAGTTCTCCCAACTGAGAGGACTGTGAATTTAAAATTAATAGCTCTAACTTTACCTGTGATAAATCTTTACCCACTTTCTGTTTGATATTCTGGTCCTCTGAAAACCTCAATGTCACCAATTTATTAAAACATGAGTTAAATGCAGTGGGCTGTGCAAAACTAACAAACAATATACACAACACTTTTTCATCCACTGCAATGTTTCATATGTTAATTAGAGGTTCATCACTGATACCGTCGCACCAGTCACTCCCATCAGTTACCCTCAGCCTCCCATGGGAAGGGTGGATCTGTCTGGGGTTTAATGACAAAGCCAGGCCCCTTTTGCTTCACTTGCTCCCCAGACACCAGGCCTTTACTGTACTGCAGCCATGCTCGCCTGACTCTTCAGATACAGTTTGCATTATTTATGTGGAGAAAACACTTCCAGGCCAGGCCAGCATCTGGCCCTCCTGAAATATTAATCTTCCAAACCTGGCCCCATCACTCAAGCACCACATCACCACCAAAGTACAAAGAAGCAGTGCCAGTACTGTACCATATTATCATCTGAATGTGCTGTCTTTAACCTGCAAGAAGCTATGAAATTATGTGAAAGGAACACATATTTAAAGTTAAAAAACCTACTTTATTCCATTACTTGAATTTATGATGTTTGAAAGACTTACACATTACATACAGAAACCGGTACACTCCCCTTATATTTTTATGTTCTGTTGATTAAATGCTAACAAGGATAATAAAAACTGTCTATTTTGTGCCAATAACAGCTGCCCTGTCTATTCTGCTATTATTAATTTACTTCTTTCAATCTAACTGAATTTGATCAGAGTTTTGGGAATCACATATACAGTGATTTGGGAATGAATTGTAAAGCAATTTCTTCTCAAAACAAACAGAAAGAAACAGTGGAAGCACTGGTGAACTAAATGCATTTGTTCTTACTTGATAACTGTTCCTTTGGCGCCCCCTGCTGTTGTTAGCATGACCCGAGTTGTGAGGCTGACCCTCAGATCATCCTGGTCCAGTCCCAGCAAATCAGCGCAGCACTCCAGAGACTCACGTGACTGATTCTTCAGGACACATCCACCTAAAACAGGACAGACACAAAAATTAAAATCTGTTCACAATGTTCAGACACACATGTTTTCTCTTGCATCAGCGTTACCTTGTATATACAATATCTGTTGTACAATCTGTTTCCAAAAAGTAGCAGTGTAAAATGTGGTTAGAAACAGAGTGTGCTGAATAGCAAAACAGTGAAATCCCATATTTAACTGAAAACACTACAATGACACAATATGCAACAACATCCAGCAACACATTTCAAAAATAAGTCATTGGCAAGTAAAGACGGGAAAAGTGAAATGGATAAAAGACCCACACACATGTAAGCATATCTCACATTTAATTTGGTTGAGTGAATATTAAAAATCATCCCTGAGAGGCTACTAGTATGCCCTGAGTTGTCATCTACTGAAATGCAAAATATGTCATAAGTGACTAGAAGCCATTGATCAGCTGAAATCCTACATTAACAAATACTGTCTCAAAAATATTCCACCTTCAAAATTGCAACATTCCAGCAAACCCTTACAGTGTTGCTAAAAGAAGAGCTGATGCCACATTGTGGGAAACAACTTTTTTGAAGCGTGTGGCTGACATCCAATTCAAAATGGGCATCTCATTTTCAAAAAAATCAAACAAAAAAAGAAAAAAATGAAATTTCTGTTTGTCTATCTTGAATTACAGTAAATATGGTGTTTCAGTGTTTTGCAGGTCATCATGTTCTGTTTCTATTTACATTTTACAAAGATGCTCAACAGTTTTGGGGGAAGCAATTTGTATGACATGTAAAACTGCCCGGGAAAAATATACAGATGTTCCTGTGACTACAGCTGCACATATTATTCAGAAATTTAAGATCCACAGGACTATAGCCAACCTCCCTGGATGTGGCCACAGGAGGAAAATTGATGACAAATTGAAGAGAAGGATAACACGAATGGTAACAAAAGAGCCCAGAACAACCTCCAAACAAATTCAAGGTGAACTCCAAGGTCAAGGTACA
>JAQQAE010003979.1:0-19379 GCA_029823295.1 Pseudamia nigra | reverse complement strand
AAAGCCTCCTACAACAGCTGAACTTTATTTGGGGTTAATCAAAGGCACTTTAAATGGTGACAGGTGTGTGCTGACTCTAATTTAACATGAGTTTGAGTAACTTTTTAAATCCGAACACAGCCACGTCCCAGTTATAAGAGGATGTGCACACTTGTGCAACCTCATTATCGCAGTTATTTATTTTTACTTCACCTCCCTGAAAGATTTCAGTTTGTTTTTCAGTTGTGTTGTACAGATAATAGGTCACATTAAAAGGTGGAAAAAGTTGTGAAATTATGCATCTTGGTGTTAATTTTTTACAACACAAAAAACTAGCATTTAAACAGGGATGTGTCGACTTTTTATATGCACTGTGGCTGCCTTTTCCTGGCTGTGGAAACTAGTCATTCGTGTCTTTTTGTAATTTCTTCAGATCAAATTCACTGTGTCATCACGGTTCCTGATGTTATTAATCTTTGCTCATTTTTGACTATATTGCTCAATTATTGTTGATAATTTGCTCATTTTGCTTTATTTTGTTAATTTACTGATAATTTAGTTCATTTTACTGTTGTTACTGCTTACTGTATATACCAACCGACACTGGCTTTCACAATGTTAAATTAAAGAGCCCAGTCATTAAGTCGTGCTTGTACATCTTATCTTTTACATTTAAAGAGTGAAATAAAAAGGCTATGAAATATGGATCCATTTACAGTAAATTATGGAGATGTGATTTATAGTTTGGGTTCCCAAGAGGCACCAAATGCATCTTCTGGGTCTTGAAAAGAGCCTCGTGTATGGTGACTGAAATCACTAAGGGAGCATGAGCAGACAGTGTGATGTTCAAACAGTAAGTCTTCCAATAATGCCTCAGCATACATTTCACTGTTTTACATAATAGTATAATTTTACATAACATAAAAAGTACTTCTGTGGTCAGACCCCCTGTCTGACATGAAGAATGTGAAAGAGCAGATATAATAGTGCTGAGCGTTACAGAGCGGTCATGTGCGAGTCCCGAGGCTGTGGCACGTCTGGTTACAAACGTGGGAAAGGGAGGAGCCACCGCACGACCGTCGCTTTAAGTACGAGAGATGAAAGGTGGCGTAAAGCAGGGCTGCTCTGTGTGACAGCGCTTAAAACATGGGTCGTTGTGTCCAGACTTCACAAGGCCCCAAGTGGCCCAACATTCCACCAGTGGGAGCCCCTCCTGTGGGAGGCCAGAGGCCAGAGGGCCACTCACAGGGGAACGGCCTGACATCAGTCTATGAGCACCGTGTCCTGTCAAATCTGATTTTCAGGTTAACCAGTGCATAGAATATCTGGTGTATACAGAGGGTAGAAAAATCCTTCTGTATATTGGAACTATAATATTTAATAACTGACAGTTTGTACATAAATAAATGCAAAACATTTCACAATATTGTTTTGTAAACGACAATCAACAGATTCTGAGACAGAGCCGCTGGCATCCGTGTGTCTTGTTATGACCTCTGTAATTAAAACTAATGTGAGACTTACCCAGCTCTCCTCGAAGGTTGACCAGTTCCTGGGACAGCCTCCTGCACTGCCCGATGGCTTCATCATGCTGCAGAAAAATAGCAAACAGCCATGCACAGGTGAAATGGAGTGTCAATATTAGAGGAGTCTCAATATCTTTTGTTTTGGCAGAGAATAAATAAACTGGACCACACTTTGCTGATCAATATAAACTGTTACGTCATACATGAAAACACTGATGTTTGACCATGTGAATAAATACAGTTTTATGGAGTGCAAATTTATCACCAGTAGGACAGAAAATATTACCCAGAACACTTTACTTACACAGTTGCCTACAACTTGGAGACCTATATTCTGACTCAGTTTTGCAGTAGAGAGGAGGCTCTGTTACAGCTGCAGTGCTCCTGCCAGACTTCAAACTGGTGCATAATGATATGAAAACTGTTTGTCATTCAATCCACTTACACCTTCTTACTTTAACAACAGAAACTGCAGTCAGTTTTACAGCCAAATATTAACACTAGACAAAAACGGTGAGTAAATACTACCTGACAAACACCAATTTGTGGTCACGCAACAACACCAAATACTCCAATTGTTCCTTACATCTGCATCTATTTCTTACTATACTGCAGAATAATGTAAAAGGCATTTACCCTCTCTGCAGTGTAGGGAGCACTAAGGCACGTTCTGCTGCCAGCACAGCCCATGATCCAGCCTCAGCCTGAGGCTTTAGAGCCAGAGCTCTTCTCCCCTGGCTGTGGAGATGCCAGTACGCCAGGACAAACGGTGGTCCGGGTGGACACGCCGCCTCCATGCAGCTCCTCTCCGACTGCTCCGACTACAATTGAGGGAGGACTGAAAAAGCCGCTTCACTGTCTGCAGAGTGCATTACCGTATTCCACCTACAAAAAGGGGGCTGGCCACACTGTGCTAGGAACAACCTCCCCACCAGTGAGGTGAGGTCACTTTAAGACTGCACTAAAGGCAGCTGGAGTGAAGCAAACAGATAAATTGCAAGGCGCTGTCTGACATCAGGCTGATGGAACAGGACTTGTGCTGTGCAGTGACCTTCCCTGGGGATGCTCGGTGAGGCTTCATTCCCACCATCCCCCACTACTCACCCAACCTACATTAAATCATTGCCTCTCCCTCATGCTCCAATTCTCTGCGCTGAACATCTCTAGGTACAGCCGCTCAATTAAAAGATGATATAATGCTGTGATAGGCTTCCAGTTTCTGTGTGAGTAAGTCTGTACAGTTAATACGTACAACTGGTAAAAATGATGTCACTTGTTGACCAAGCACAGATCGCTTCAGAGAGAGGTCTTCCAGCATTAGAAATGGTAGAAAGCAGAGAACATCTTAACTTCAACAACATATGAATAAAAGATACCATTTGTGTTACAGCAAAATTAGTGCATAGTCAATTGTATAAAAACTGGGACTATGAACTATGAACGAACGAACAGGCATTCATGATAAACTTGCTTTACTTTTCTCTGCTGTGTGTAGTTGTAGGTGCAGCCACAACCATCTGTTCATTTACAGATACTGATGAATGAACAATCTGTTTTTTTTCTCTTTTTGGAGGATTAAATATTTCATCCTTCACAAATGCTTACAGAACAAGCATTAATTTGGCTGCATGTTGAGTTTCTCAAATACTGAGTACAAAGACTCCATTTGTGTCTCCGGTGAATATAAAGACGATACCACATCAGGTGTAGAATAACATTTGGTGGTGGGCTAAAGTCAATGAATAATTGCTCCAGATCAGGTTTCGATTTCCTGGAAATATTGTGTGTGAAGGCTATAGTAAATTTGTTTTGCAGGTATATAGAAATCTATTTGAATTCCTGCATAGAAGCAAACCTGTTTCATATAAAGAAGGTATGACAAACAAGATCAGGAGCTTCCAAACTCCAACAGATGATTACAAACAGTGTGTGGCCACTGCTCAGTGACTGGCTGCTGTTTATAGCCATATCAAGTCAGAAGCTGGAACATCCTTCCATTAGGACACTGTGGGGACGCCTCCTACCTCACCACTGTAGATTACATGAGCTCATTTATGCACTTCATACACAAGCTAGTGTGAGAGCAGTTAATTCATCTTACAGACCTGAATGCAAATTATGTTATATCAGCAAATGTAGATTTCAGAAACTTCAAGTATATGCAAGAATGTGGAGGAATGGAGAAGCCAAGTCAGAGGGAGCCGGCAGAGACGACTGTTTTTCCATCCTAAATGAACAAACACCATGTGTTGTGTAACGTAATCAGTTTCACAATCCTGCCACAAAAACAGAGACATGAGTCAAACGTCGGTGACTAGAGATCACACACAGCCAACGCACAATAACAGATGACTCCAACTTCATTTGAACCAACATGTGCTCATCTTCTGATCAATATCAAATGCAGCACATTTCTAATCGATCTGTCCTTCACCAGACAAACTAGGTTACCACTCTGCGTTCAATACCATGAATGAGCCATCCAGACCCAGAACTATTTCAAAGGTGGCTCCTGGAGCAGGGCGTAAAAAATAACTTCATCTCACTGCATAATCAAAACACTGTCATTGTTTGTGATGTTTTTGATCAGTGGCTCATTGCGAGCAGAAGTGAACAGTACATGGTGAAGCCCTGACTGAAGCTAAATTTGGACCGACTTGAACTTTACATATAACCAGGACAATGCCACGAGGCTCTGTTTGGTGTCGAACTCTGTAGCAAGAATGAAGCAGAGGGAGTTGCAGCAATCTAGGCCAAAGGAGGCACAGTATAACACCAGTGAGTCTGTAGTGCAGGGAAGAAGTGGTCCCGTTTTGTAACAGCACAAGCTAGTGCTCCAATCTTTTACAGATGAGTAAAGCCTTCTTTTATGGATGCATTAAATTCAGAAACTGATTACTCACTCCTCACATTTTGGATCTGATCAATAATAATAATTTTTTATCATTCAGCATCGTCTTGGATTTCCACATGGTCTCCTGTCACAAACCGCATGTCAATGCACTTTTGGCTCACACTGATGAAGACAGATGATTGTGTAATATATATGATGGCTCAACTTTCTTTCTGCAGATCTGTCCTAAGCAGCCAGCAAGAGTCCCCCACTGCAAAGACCACTCCTGTGGGGTGGAGTGTTAGTCCCCCCGAGTGGCAACTGAGTGTACATTTTGCCATGTGCAGTCCAGTTGTTTCAGTCATTCCTCTTCCTCTGCTTTTCATATCTCACAGACAACACCGAGTGTGAAAATATTACACGAGGGAACTTCTAAAGTTAACCAGAGAGACAGAAATAGCATTTGACATTTTATCTGCACAGACGAGGTAAACACTGCCAGCCATAGAGCTCAATTGTTCAGTTTTTTTTTTTTTTTTTTAAAAAGGTGGTGAGTATGTGATTCTGGTGTAAACACAGTCCTGAACTGAGCCATAATATCCTTCAGTAATATCATTAATAACACACAGAACATACTCCACTAAAAAAAGTTGCACATTCCAACCCTAAAAAAAAAAAAAAAAAAAAAAGCATTAGAGAATATGAACGAAATATTGTGCCTTGTCAAAGTGTAGTAAAATGTTCCCTGTCCATGTTTATTTAGTGTTCACATGTTTTTTGGGTTCACATTCCTACTGCATTAATGTATTACTTTTTACAGCTTTACATGTTTCGGACCGAGCTCAACAGACCTTATAGCGTCCGAGTGACTCCCTCCAGTGCAGAGTTGTGACATCTTACAGAATGAAGTAAATGTTACATGAACTGTGATCTGATTGAGGATATGTTGATCTGGTCTACATCTGACTTAGGATCACATAAGGAAGAGGCCTTGAATCAGAATCAAAAAGATCTGATCTCATGTGATTTGTGCTGTTCAATCACTCCTGAAATTATCTTTTACCCCCATTAGCCACAAAACAAAAACCCCCGTTGCTTTAGTTGTAGATTTTACTATAGCGGTCTAAGACTGGAGGTGTTCTGTTGTAAAGATATTTAACAGGTCATTATTTTTGCTTTTACTACAGCTAAATGAAGGAGTATGATGGTTGGGGTCGAGTGGAGGTCAGCTGATAGGATAAGCCTATTTGTATTGCGCTGTGAGAAGAATAATCCCCTGGGGCGTCTGGTTCCAGGAAGCCAATCATGCGTCTCTGCTATTAAAAACATCCATATCTAAAGTTAAGCTTAATAGGCCATATTTAAAAAAGCTCTCATGACCATCACTGCCTAGCTGGAAAACAAATAAATGTATGGAAAAGGATAAACAATTAGTGATTAGACTTAGATCAGATATTCTGCTAAAAATTCATTTTGAATAGGGTGGCATTATGCTGGTGAAAACTTCAGTGTGATTCTTTAAAGAAACGCTTCCCTGAGTCAGACCAGTTGTTCAGTGGATGATGCAACAAGACCATGTGATGCTGGACAACTTAAGTAGACCGACATAAGACTCAACCCCGACAGTCCCTCCTCATGCTGCTGCTGTGAATAAAGGCACGTTGTTAGACCGTTGGTGTTGGACACATCACTGTCATGAGGTTTCAATTATAACATCTTTACCTCCACCACTGAATATTCTGGCATTTACAATAACGCATGCGCTTAGAATTACATAATGCAGTATGTAAACAGTGTATGGTCCATTGATGCAAATCCTTTTTATAGAGCATCTTTAAATGGTAAGACTTTTTCTCCACTTTTGATGTCTATTAGAATGTTTATATTTCAACTGAATAACTGCACTAATTTTAATAGTACCACGTAACTAGTACATTTACATTCCATTATTAGTGACACCATGGCACACTGTAATGATAAAGTAGCTTTGTTAAAAAATCTCTCATACCTCAGATAGAGTGTGCTGTAAGACGATTACGACTGCCTCAAATCTGCAGTTGCTGGCTGCCAGGTGCCCTCCGAGTGGCTGGATGCTCTCGTCTTTCCTCTTACCCTTGGTGGCACTTGATGGAACCACATCCGGAGGAGTGGTACTCTGGTTTGTTTGGGAAACATGTCGGTCTGGTTGCTGATGGCGAGAGCTGGCCTTGGGTCTGTCCACTGTGAAGGAACATGTATTCGGTGATTTGACAATGTCAATCATTAGCCCCCCCTCCATTTGTGTTGCATTTGGTCTGTCAGCAGTGCCAAACACTCAATATACTCCAGTTAGTTTGCTCCATTGTGAAGCTCTGCAGTCCAGAATTGTGCTAGCCACTACACCCACACTGGCGATTCCCCCTGCTCTGCTCTTCATGCAGTCAGAACACACAAATGGAACCACTGAATGAAATTAGCTTTCCATATCATAACTCAATGCCCGTCTCTGCAGACACTGGTCTCCAAGGACGGCTTAATTTAGCAAGGCCATGCTACTGTAGCTTTGATTTACATCAGCTATATAAATACCCCAATAAACAGCTGCCATCAATCAAATTTATGAAGAACACGATTTACTCTACTACAACGAGACGTTCATATAAAAACAGAACTTAGAAACCCAAATTCAAAAAGGGAAAAAGAGCTAATCATTGATACAAAAGACAATTATTCACATCATCTATGTATCACTGTGTTATCACTGTGACATATCAGGAATACCAGCTTTAATGAGTGGAAAGATGTGAACCACCAGCGGCTCATGGGGTTCACCCAGTCCTGTCTCGTGTGCTGACGCAGACGTATGGATGACAGCAGTTAAGTGACAAAAGCTATTTAATACATTAATAACTGTGGAATCTATACTGACAAAGACTAAACATCCCTCAATAAGATGCCAGTCCATTCAATACCAAGAAAGTGTTTACATCCATGTCCCTTACACCTTCCAGTTAAATTTAGATGCACTGTGCAACATGTGAGAACAATCCTAACATCCCACTGGCAGCAAGTAACTGCAGGATATAAATACCGTATGTGTATGACTGTATGAAGTAGTGCTACTGTATTGACATTCATAAAAAAGGTATTATTTGGACACGTGGCATCAAAGGTGTTCAATGCAAGAGTGACAACCTCATTAGGCCTGATCCTAGAGCTGATAAGCAGACAGCTCATTGGACACTATGACTGAGGCAGCACAATGGCATATATAGACAATATCAACACTTCAGTGTGATAAGGGCAGTGGAGCTGAAACAACAAGAAACTAAAAAGTAAAGCACTTTTGAGATAACGGGTCGTCAGAAAACCCGATGCAATTCATGCTACGTTTAGGGCCCAAAGCCCAGACTGACTTGAGTTTACACAGCTCTGTATCCATGACATGGGGTAAACAATTTAAGGACAAAAGATAGTCCTTGTAAAATAGTAATTACATTGAAAGGCATTTCTAATAAGCCACATAATACTTTTTCATCATACACTGCATAAACAGTATGTTAAAATGTGAGAACTGAGAGGATTTCTTAGAACTGATACAAACAACTATTGTGCTGCTCAGATGTCAATTATTTAAAATGATCTGAGCTTCCTTTGTCTTAGAAACTTTCTTTAAATGTGGGCTCCCTCTGCTGGATGTGCAAACAGCACTCAAATACCAGCAGAGAAAAAAAACCCTGCTTATGACAGGATGCTGTGATGTAACCAAGTGGAGTACAATGAATATGTTGGGTTGTTTGAAATACAGCCATTAATATATTAGAGTTTGGATGCAGACTTTTTCAAAATAAAAACTTTAACATGAGCACATTTATTAAGACACAGATACTGAAAAATGTAATTCTTTCCCTCTGCGTTGTGTTTGGCCTTATTCACACTGCAAGAGCCATGTTTACAGGTGCCACCACTGATCAAGTAAACCTGTTAAAATGGTTTTCATGTGTCCGCAGGTGAAAGAAAACCTTATGCAAGAGCAGGTTTAAAAATCCATGTTGTCAAACAGAAATAAATAGTTCAAATGAGTCCAAGGAGCCTGGTTGTCTCAACTGAGGTGAAGAGTGCAGTTGAAATAAGGAATGACAGTGATAAACTGTTTGAACTACCAGGGTGTAAAGGAATTACATTTATTACAAGAACAACCAGTACAAATGATAACTACAAAACTGTAAGTCAAAAAACAATATTTACTCAATTAAACATATGAAAGTTCAGAGGTTTGGATGACAATAAAATTCTAATTATGTACCATTATATCCAAAAACTGGGGCAACAAATACGATTTAACAGGGATTTATATTAAAAAACCCAAGTTTTGAACAAATTTGTGTTTCTGTTACGGGGTCAAACTATGGAACTGCTAGAAGTAAAACATGCAGTACACCTACACTGTTTAAACATTTGTTTAAAAGTTACATCATTTCTAAATATTGTTAAATATTGTTAACTGTTAAGGTGATAATGTTTCTGTGGATTATTTATTTATTTTGTTGTGGTGTTCTTGACTTTAGTCTGTTAGAATTTTTTATTTTATTTGCATGGTTAAAGATGGATGTACCTGACATTTTTTGCCTTACATATTGAATATTGTATAAGGGGTAGGTGTCAGTAAGCTTTAGCTTCAGCCTACATCATTCTGGTTTTGTCATTTGTTTCTTTCTCCTTTTATATAAACATCCTTTTTTAAAGCATTAAACTGAATAAAGATTAAATAAAATTATTTTTAAAAAAATTTGGATTTACAAAGTATCAACCTGTGCAATTAAACAAAGAGCCACCTGTTCTCTAAAAGAAGACATGACTAACTCCTCTGTTTGAGAAAAATGACCTCTATCGCACGGTGAGTTCAGATTCAGTGACATTGACCTTTATAAACAAGTAGGTAGACTCATAATCCTGCTTCTTACTGCAAACACAAATCTCAGAGTTTTACCTTTAAGTCTGCCTGTTGCTCGACTGCCATTAACACGCTGCCAATCCAAATCCAGTTGTTGTCATAGGAAGCTGAGCTTATACAGTGGCCCCTCGCTATATCACGGTTCACCTTTCGCCACCTTGCAGATTTTTTTTTTGGTTCCATTTTCATGTATTCTTTTTACAGCGTATGAACACGCATTGTATTCTGTGTCTTGATTGGCAGTCGAGCTCTTCCGTGTTGTGTCTCCCGTGCTGTGCAGTGCGTTCAGCTTCACCGGTACTTATTTTTTATTTAAAATCTATGAATGTTTGAATTAGTGTTTAAATAAGAGAGAAATGTGAGAAAATGTTAATGCCTGTCTGAGAATAGCGTATAAAGTGTGTGTGTGTGAGGGGTTTTACAGCCTTAAAACAAATACGGTGGTGCCCTGGCTAACAAATTCAATTTGTTCCAGCGTCGCGTTTGTTGTGCGAATCATGTATTAGCCGGAGTGAGTTTTTCTACAGGAATCTACTTCGCAGATTTCGCCTATCGCAGGTTATTTTTAGTATGCAACCCCCGCGATAAATGAGGGACCACTGTATAAGCATCTTTGGCAATCTCTCCATTTCACTGGTGTTCATGGCAACAAGGGAATCAAAGTGTCCAACTACAAATCATCCTCTTCATTTTTCAAACATCCTCCTTAGACCAAACATGACCTATTGATTTCCATCCTTATATACAATACTGATCACACAACTAGTATAAAGGAGATATCACACAGTGGTACACAACATGGTGGGTGCTGAGACTGACAACAATCAGGCACTTGTTGAAATGCTTGGATGATACAAGACAATAATTCTCAGTAACAGTGGTTTCATGCCAATAACATCAGTGTAACATTTACTGGGCACTCGTTGAAGTGCTGATGAAATGGTATAAAAACAGTGTTTCTTTCCTCTACTTAGTAAGAGATCACTTTACTCAGGACAAGTGTAATGTGTGTGTAATGTCAATCTTATGTATAGGTCGAAGCTGTGAGGATATTCCCATTGTGCTGTTCAGCAGTCAGAACAAGCTTTTCCTGGTGTAACCCTAAGACCAAGGACCAAAATAACCCCCATACATCTTAGGCTGAAACAGGAGCAGGTCAGGTTTAGATTTGTTTTGCCAAGGAGGCCTCCTAACTAATGCAGGGTATTTGAAAATGACGCTATGTTCCCAATATTACACAGTATATTACACACATTCTGTTTAGATTAAATTTCCCAGAAATCAAAAATCATTAATATTTCTTCACAGATTTCAGTGACCGAGGTAGGTAAAATGAAAGGTGAACCTCCTGCTCTGCAGACTAGTAAATAGCCACACTAAAAATAGATTTGGCAAACAGCTAAGAGCACAGGTCTACGTGAGAGTCTAGTACTGGTTTGCAGTGTTTAAACATTTTTCAGTAAAGACCCTGAAATCAATAGCAATGTCAGCAAATGTTTCAACAAGAACAGAACTGACAGACCTGTTTGAAAAACCACCGTGTTCTTCCTGCATCCTGACAGCAGCTGGAGATTTCGGAGTAAACCCTTGGCTGTCAGACGCACATGGATGATTGAGAGAGAGAGCTTTGGAGACCATAACATCTCGTGTAAAACTATTAAAGCAGCTGCTGTTTTGGCCAGAAAAAAATAAAATAAAATAATAATCTAAAAGATTAAAGCTGGCTAAGAACGACAAGCCATGATGTGCTTGACTGTATCATGCTTGAGGTGACAGAAGCACTGATGAGCACTTGCAGAAAATAAAATCAATAAAAATAAATAAATAAATAAATAAACAAACAATGGAAACTGTTACTCCGGCTGATTAAAAAGTGAAGGCTTCCAGTTCAGCATGGCAGAACTCCCACGTCCAAAATCTAATCTCTAGCTGTGAATGCTGGAATATCCAAACACAATTTAAAGCTGTCTAGCAGTTTGTGGCACAGCTTGACAAATTTGAGAGGACGGGGGGGAAAAAAAAAAAAAAAAAAAACCACAGAAAAATCCCTTAATCCTCCTAGCATAACCAGCTTCAATCACAAACCAAATGCGTGAATCTCACAGCAGAGTCAAGCAGCATCTGCAAGCTTGATGATGGCGGTGCTGTAGCAAAGCCAGGATGCAAGGACAAGTGGGGGGGGGGACAGAGTGGGAGGAGCAAAAAAGCATCAACAGCCAATAGGAGTCAAATCCAGGCACGTGCACTTCCCTTTATTTACGCTCTTTCCTCATCCTCAGTGACAGGATAGCAAAAGATGATGGACGACCCCCCCCCCCCAAAGTAATGATTATCTTAATGATTATATTAAAAAATAACCAGGGATGGTGCGACTTGACTCTTACCATTTGTACTTGTCAGATGAGCAAATCTTGATGAAGCAGTCCTTTTCAGGGTAGAGTTTGGAAGTCCTTTGCCAAGTATAGGTGTAGACTTGCATGTTGTAGCTAAAATGGGTACAAGCAGAATATCCCGGTGAGACCAGAGGCTGGAGCGAAACTGACCCATCATGAGGAAACTGGCAAATGACCACAAATGCTGAACCACACACAGCTTTTAAAACCTGACCCAGTTTCAAAGTATTGATGAACGAGATGGTTGAAACATTACTAACATTACTAGCGAAAAACATTACTCCAAGGATTTATCTCACATTCATCAAAAAAACAAACAATGCAATTTCCCTATTAGACTAAATAATGGACAGAGTCTTAATTTCATTAAGTAGATGACATGAGATTACAAATGTCATCATTCTTTGTGCATGTGGTGTAGTTTAGGGCGTCTCACTTGGTCCAGTGTTTTTCCCAGGGGTTGTGGTGAGTCTTGCTTTCAGTTCCCCAGATTTGAACGGGGTTGATCGACGGGTGGCCACTCCAGAAACTACAAACAGATCAAAATACTTGCTTAAACAGTGCAAATTACAGTTTGCAGTGAAATTTAATTATAGTTATAGTTTAATTTGACACCCACAATGACAAATATCTCCGCTATACATTCTAGCACAAAACACTGTTTTTTATGTCTGCGAGCTACACAAAAGCAATTGGCGCAAAAACACTTCACCATTACAGTAAAATTCAGCTTCATTCCTCACTTACTTCTCCAAAGCTTTCTATGGTTTCCACTCAAGGCAGCTAACAAAGGGACGATACAAAACCGGTAAGATCCAATGAGCACACATGTCAACAGGGTGAGATCACAGCTGGATCCTGCACTGCTTTGCGCCATTAAAACAGAGCTGTTAAAAACAGGAGCTGGTAGCTCCGTCATAGTGCAGCTGCGGAGTCCTGTGTATCCAGCCATTGATTTTCAAATATGACAAAGGAAAAAAATGCTGCTTTTCTTCACCTCAGACGGCATTAGTAGTTGTACGTCTGCGCGCTTGCACCTCGAGGCAATGCAGCATGTGAACTAGAGTGGAACAAAACCTGCTGCCATGACAACACACATGAGGGGGGAGGGGGGTCCCCACTTTCCTCTTAGCCAATCACAGATCCACATGCTGCTGAAGATGCTGAGGGATAGAAATCTGTGTTTAACCCCTAATTCAACATGCCAGACAGAAAATAAATAGCACCACAAAGTTCTAATTATAAACATTCAAGGCTCAGCTGCAACACAGAATCTGATGAGGTCGTTCATTTTAGTTTTATCAGAAATATTTAAGGAGTCAAAAATAATTCACCTACATGACAACCTTTATTTTAATATGCCATTCTCTGTGACAGATGTAAATCAAAGATATTAAAGTCAGAATGATTTGCTCAGCAGTGGTTTACTGTGAACTGGCATTTCCAGCAGAAGCCCCTCCCCTCCACGTCTAGATGTGCACTTCAATGAAACCCATGGTTTTATCCTGGAACAACAGCCTTTGTAGTTTTCATAGCTTTATAGATTAAGGCACCAAAGCCCTGTTTTCTTAAAAGATCTATGTAAATCTAGGGCTGAGCAATATGTCCAAAAATGTTATCATGATTTCATTATTAAATTCCATCTGTATCTGTATCTGTATTACTATAATGTCATTCACTTGAATTTAAAAGTTTTAAAAAGGTAGATTTTGGTTCTGAATGACAAGTGAATAAACCAGATGTTTATGAGAACAGCTGAACAATTCAGAAATTTACATGCGGAACAGTTAAAACAATTATAATGACTAAAAGATAAATAAAAAAAAAAAGACTAAAGCAACCAAACATTTTTTTTTGTTCCAAGGCCTTGTAAGTCGTCATTAGGCTCACCTTGGTCACTGCCAGGACCTTCACTCAAACCACTGTGAACTCCAACCTCCGTAAGGTTTCTACATGGACCGAGGGTCTTGCGTTGAAGTCTGGAAGCAGGAGTAAGTGGAGGCCCCATGAGCGAGGGGCGCAAGGGAGTCTGGGATACATTCAGCTGGGGTTTAGTACTCGACGTTGAGGCTGTTCCATGGGATGGCCCTCCAATTGCCTGCCCTTTTCGACTTCCTGAGACAGTAGGAAAAAAAAAATTGTAAAGGATTAACAGCTCAAAGTCACAAATTATAATGTATAAATTATAATATGATAAGTTGTACTGTATAAGGTCAAACAGTTATAAGGATTCCAAAATCTAAGATACAAAACACAGAAGATTATATGCATATATACACTGAAAAGAAACAAGCGTATTGTAATAATGCTTTACACAGTATATACAATATATGCAGAATATACACAGGGTGTGACAAACAATGGTAAATGAAAGCATTTCAAGTCAATAGCATTGACTTCCACGTTCTGGATCAGAATACATTCAGTAACATGTATGACCACCATGTGCTGCAATTAGTGCTGCTAATCTTTGTTGCATTGGAACCACTGAATGACAGATTTCATGATGTGATATGACCTGACAAGCATTTTGAAGCTGAACAACAGTGTTTTGGAAGGGGACACAGGCTCGATCCAGATTATCCAATAAGTGTTCGATGGGCGACATATCTGGTGAGAATCCTGGCCAGAGAAGTGGACCAACATTATTCAGTCTTAAGAATTCAGTCACGACCCTCGCAGTATGCAGACTTTCATCTTCTTGCTGCGGTGTTCATGAAGATTTGTGGCAAGGCGTGGCATGACAACAAACAGTGAAATTCCAGATTTTTTCATTTGTTTTTATAGGCCCCACATACCCAAACAAAATGGCCATTCCTAACTGTTTACAACTTTACTCAAAACACGCAACACCTGCATTAATCTGACCATGTGCTTACCAGTTTCTTCAGTCTGCTTAGGAGCAAATGCATGGTCCATGACTTAAAACCCATTCTTTAGAATGTGTACCTCTGTTGTACACTTGGAATGTTTGTAGAAAAACATACGTTTTTGTTATTCAGTATATTTACAAGTCCCAACAGACCACCACAACCTAACCTACCTATACAGAAAAGAAACATGCAAAACTGACCTCTCCAACTCACTACTACAAACACTTAAACAATAAAAATAATAATACCCCTGTGGAGTTCCTGTTGCTGGATCATGAGAAAGTTGCACCGTTTAAAACTGTTCTGAGAGCTTGTACTAAACATTGTTTTCTCCCCTCTGCAGTACTGGTGAGCTCAAAACCTCCCTTTCCTTCCCCTTTCCTTTTTCCACTAGTAGAGATGGTTTCCTATCAGAGGAAGAGTCACCCTCCTTCCCCTGGACTTCTCGTACTCTGAAGAGCTGTACAGCTGTAGCAGCAGGCTGTTGATCCCCGACATCTGAACAAGAAACCGGAGGTCACATCTGTAACAACACTATTCCTCTTATCAGTAGGACAGGCCCTGCAGAGAAACAGCTCAGTGCTACACCCTGCTGGGGACTTAACACAGAAAACCATAGGCCTATAAGTACAGAGTTACAGTAAAACCTATGTGAAAAAAAACATATGTTGCAACTAAATTATTTGTTCTTGTTGTTTTCCATCTCTCATGAAACCATGGCCATATTCTGTAAACCAGTTGGGAATAGGGATTAAATTATCACTCTAGTATAAAGCACTGTGCTGTTTTAAGAGATTCTGCTTATATCAGGTACAGTACAGAAAATAAGCAATGAAGAAAAATCAAAAATGTCTTTCTATAAAGCCATCTTCTGTGTACTGTGACACAATCTGCCTGTATACAAAACAAAGCACGTACAGTGTGTCATTAGTAGTCAGTCATAAAGACTGGTTTTACAGGCTCTGTGGATCTGTCACAGGAGTTGGCCACCCTCTCTATGCTATACTATACAAGTAAATGCTTTGTATATATAAATAATAGTCTTTGCATATTTAAAGTTACAGTATGTAACTTTTCTTCCTAATCGTCTAAACCGATCTATAAACTCACCCTCTCCGTCATCTCTGTCTATGTGTGGCAGTGGATTTTACTGCACAGGGCCTCCACTTTGCCAGTTTTTTATGACTCTTGTTTTGGCTGTTTTATGTCTGTATTAGTTGTCTCAGCAGAGAGTTGAATCAAAAGCCGTGTCATAAAACCACTACAGAAGTGACCTGTTCTGGTTATTTTTTCCCCATGGAACTTTCCCCACATACGGTAGTTTTGCAGTCATGTTGGAGAGTTTGTATGTGCTACAGCGTGTAAACACTTCGAAAAGCACAGTCTATTTTATAGAACCACATCGCCCTCCCATACTATCACAACTCTGAGTGTAAATGGAGGATGGGGGGGCAGGTTTGAACAGAGCTGACACTGCAGCAAAGTGACACACTGTACTTTCAATTATTCAAGAACTGGCTACAAAGTAAATGATTGCATGTCCTACCTTTAGTATTTTTCTGCTTGGGCTGTGGTGTCCCTGAAAGTGTGGAGATCTTCAAGTCATCTTTCCCAATGGCTCCCCGTCTCTGCCTGGTTGGCAGGGTGACTGGTCTGGGACTGGCAGGTGGAGGGGGTTTGGAAAACTGTACTCCACTTATTCCAACAGAGGGTAGTCGTCTTTGGGTTCCTGGAGTTGTCTCTTTACCCGTCTCTGCCTGTGATGAAAACAACTGGTCAGTTTCTTCCTTTTAACCAATAGTAAATATCAGTACAACATCTACTCACCACCAAGGCGATCTTCTTCACCTTTCTGTTAGAGTTTTCAGCAGTCCCTTTTGTATCTTGAACCTGTATGGCCTGTTTACACTGGGAGGAGCTGTTCCGATCCCCGTGTTTGGTCTGACTTGGTTGGGTGTCACTTTTGGAGATGGTAAAGCCAGTTGAGGACCTTTCAGTTGTTTTCTTCTCTTTAGGAGGCCTAGACAAACACGATGAGCTTTCCGACAGGCACCAAAGTCGCTCCGTGAGGACAGGAGGTTTCTCCTGACCTAAAGCTGAGCCTGATTTGACCTCAATTTTGTTGGCTACAGCCTTCTTTTGAGTTGGTTTGGGATCCATTTGGCCACTTCTATCAGGGTATTTCTCTGAAAAACAGAAGGTGCGATTGCCAGAGTGCTGGGCTGAGGCATCTAATTGGCTTGTGGTGGCCTGCTCCATGTTAGAGCTGGCATTGCTGCACTGGATTGCTGAAGCATGCTTACTTGCATCAGCACAGTGTTCAGACACCAATACTCTGCTCTTGCCCTGTCCTCCAATAACTGTAGAACTAGACTGTGCACCAACAGTATGTCCAGATGACTTTATCAAGGAAGCAGCTGTATGTCTTCTTGGAGTATTGTTCATTACTTTTTGGGTGATGGATACAGCTACTCCCACATTTCTCATCTTGGCAGGGCTCATTCTAATAGCCCCCCCTCTATGTACATCACTTTGTTTATTGTGCACATTAAGTTGTGATGGCCTGTGTTGTACAGCAGTAGCCAATGCTGTGGTTCTTGTTACAATTTTAGATTTTATGCCACTGAAGTCTGGCTTTGGAAATGTATTGATTTCAATTTTACCGACTTTCCTGCCTGAAGATGGTAGTCCTACATTCTCTGCTTTGGGAGGGACAAGACCTTGCTGGATTTTTACAAGTTGGAGTCGAGGGCTGCCACCACCTTCAGTACAGGGAGAGAAGGATGGGAGACCAGGTGTCTTATTCCCAATGCATTGTACTGGAGTGGAAGTATGAAAATCTCTATCATCATCATCTTGCACAGCAGGCAGTGTAGGCACCACAGCTGTAACTTGTTGTGGTGTAAGAGCTTCAGGTAAAGGAGGCAACTGTTCTGCTTCATGGCCAGCCACTTGACCCTCATTTCCACAACCTGCAGGAGAGGGGTCACAGTCAAAAGTCATCAAAAGACCTTTGCTCTCACTTGGAAAAGCTACAGAATAGTTGGATGTTGCTATATCATTATCAGTATGAATTTCCAAGTTGTCTGCTTGAATAAAGGTGACGCCAAGGCAGGATTGGCCTGCATTTCCATTCTTGCCGTCTGGGATTTTTTCACAGAAGTCCGGCAGGGAGGCTAATAGCCTGTGAGATTCAGTAGGTGAAGATGGATGGCCTGTAGCTGGGGAAATGGATGAATCTTCCAGGGAAGAAACTACAAAAAATGATTGTTCTTCCAGGCAAAAACTGTTGCTCCTTAGAACCATTTCTCCAGAACTGAGGGAGCAGCAGTCATTCTCAGTCGATCCTCTACGGGGAGTCCCACGTGAGCTCAGCTGGCTGTCCCTCCCAGCAGAGTCTGGAGACATTGCTGCACTGTTACTTTCATCTCCATTAATGTTCTCATTAAAAGTCTGGTATTTCTTTGTTCCTGACTCATGGTTACTTTGCAGACTCAACTGTTTATTCCATAAATTCATATTGCCATGAACAGGTGTGACAAATGTTTGGTTGAGAGTTGTGTTTGTACAACAGGGCACATTTCCTTGTGATAAGGTGCAACTGTCAGGGTTAATCACAAGTGCACCTTCACTGAGGCAACACTCCAGCATGCCGCTGACACGGGCCGCGTTGGCCTCCCTGTCACTCAGGTTGCAAATACTACCGAGAGAGTCAGGTGACAGGGAGAGCAATGAGTTGCTGTTGCAGGTCTCCGCGGAGAGCCCCTGCTGCTGGCCTCTGTGAGGCTGATGAACTGTGGTGTCAACTTGCTTCTTGTTTGCCATATTGAATGTCTTTTCTGACATTTTTGAGAGGATTTTGCAGTTGCTACTTGTGAAAATAAAGCATGTTTGTTGATCAGCCCTGAGTGTCTGCAAAGAGGGAGAAAATGCCAAATGTTTATAAAACATGCAATGAGAACATTCGTTACTGCACTGTGTAATTACTCAATTTTGAAAATACATCTGAACTGTCACACTAGCTTTAGCTTAAATATGCTGCAATCATGTATTTTGTATCATTATCAAGACAGTCAAGACTCCAGTTGAGAAAATTACGTAAAAGTTTACTTCACAAAAACAAGCACAGAAATACAGCCCGATTGAGGTTAACTAGATTTGCCACCAATAATTTCTTTTGCAGTTTCTGAAAGATATCATTTCTCTGTAAAAATGTCTACATTTGGCCTTGCACTTGGACTTTACTGTAACTGAACCTTCAAATTATTTATGACCGAATTCAATTATATTTCCTAAGACAATTCTCAGAAATTACTGGTGTGAATACCTCTTTATTCAAAAATATATTTTGTGGTATACTGTGTTACAAGATGTACCTAATGAGAGTGCTGATTCTTAGGCTCCCCAAGTCAGTGTAACTACTTTTAATGTTGTACCTTTATAATACATTAAAGATAAAGCCTCTGTCTTCCAATTTGTCCTGGATTGATAAAAAGTACCGCTAACAATACAGTTATGTCATTGCTGTCCCATGTTAAAGATTAAATTAAAAGGCCATCATGTGCCAGATAAATTGTTACATTGCACATGCAGGATCTTATTTCCACTCTCGAGCAATTAAATGTTTGGTATGAGGTAAACAACTTATTTCTTTCAGCTTGTTACAGATGAGGACTCCCTGAAAACCCTTAAAAAGCTGCTTACAAACCATCACCAGGGGGCAACATTCACTTTTATACTGCTGTAGAACAGGGGTGTCCAATCATTGCCACAAAGGGCCGAGACACTGCACATTTTCTTTCCAACCAGTCTTTTCAGCAGGTGATTTCACTGAATTCCTTC
>JAQQAE010003978.1:0-19379 GCA_029823295.1 Pseudamia nigra | reverse complement strand
GGACATGAAGGTAGTTGGTGTGAGAGAAGAAGATGCAGAGGATAGGGTGAGATGGAGGCAGATGATTCGCTGTGGCACCCCCTGAAGGGAACAGCCGAAAGGAAAAGAAGAAGAATGGGTACAAAAACAGCTTCCTGGAGACCCTGAGTCGTTATGAAGTAAAGATGATGGGTGGTTTGCCACTCTCCTAATGTTTCTTGGTGTAAAAAATTAAAAAATGAATTGTTGGAAATAATTTAAGTATTTTTTCCTATATCCTACAGAACACAAAATCACCAAGAGGTTTAGAGAATCTGCAGAAATGTTTGGACACAAGGGACTAAGCTGAAAATGAACAGTGGGTGAGCGGGATCTTTACACCCTCAGATGACAGTGCATTAAAAACAGACATGATTCTATAGTGGACATCAGTGCATTGGGTCAGGAACACTTTCACAATCCAGGGTCTTTGAACATAATTCATGGCTACATCCACAAATGACTGTATAAACTCTATTATGCAAAGAGGAATCGCTATATAAACCAGATCCAGAAACATCACCACCTTCTCTGGATCTGACCTCATTTAAGATGGACTGAGGCCAAGTGGAAAACCGTCCTGTCTGACCAGTCCACATCTGAAATTGTGGAATGGAAATCATGGATGCCATGTGCTATGGGCTAAAGAGGCGGGAGACCATCCAGCTTGTTATCAGCACTGAGTTCAAAATCCAGCATCTGTGATGGTATGGGGGTGCATTAGTACACATGTCATGGGTGACCAGCACATTTGTAAAGACAGCATTAATTCTGACCACATGGACAATGTATTGTTGAGGGAAACCTTTGCTTATTTCACCCAGACCATGTCAAACCACATTGTGTTCATATTCCAACTGCATGGCTCCATAGTCAATGAGTCCTGGTGCTGAACTGACCTGATACAGTCCTGACTTGTCACTTACACACTGAACATGTTTGCAGCATTATGAAATGTAATACAGTGGTGTCTCGCCGTACAAATGCTTCCCCCTACGAAATATTCGCTGTACAAAAAAAATTTTGGCAAAAAATGCATCCCGTTATCTGCATAAAACATCGCAATACGAAAGAGATAGACCAGGAAGTGAACTCTGGCCCACCAGAAAGTGACTGTAATCTTCCTGGAAGTGATACGCAAACTAGTGTGTAACTGGACTGGTGTCCATGTACACACTAATGTACATGGACACCTTGGCTTATGAAGTCATAAGCCAAGGTAAGAATACATTCAAAATAATTTTTAGAACTAATTTAATTCATTCCGTGTCAGATAATTAACATAACTTCCTTTTCAAATAATAATAATGAATAAATGTGCAGGTAGGGGTAAGTAATATATACTTTATATGGGAGTTTGTCATGGACGGATTAATTGGTTTTACATTTTTTTTTATGGAAAAAGTCGCATCGGACAACAACTGATTCGGATACAGGCCGTGACGCCGGAACGGATTACTGTCCGAGGCACCACTGTACTACATTCATCACTGCCAAGTCATAAGCCAAGGTAAGAAGACATTATAAATCATTTTTAGAATTAATTTCATGCATTGCTTTTCATGTAATTAACATAACTTCCTTTTCATGTAATAATAATGAATAAATGTGCACGTACAGGTGTGTAATACATACTTTATATGGGAGTTTTCGTGGGTCCCGGAATGGATTAATATTATATTTACATTTATTCCTATGGGGAAAATCCACCCAGCTGTATGAAATTTTCGCTGTATGAGCGTCACGGCGAGGTACCACTGTATATGATGAAGGAGATCCTGAACTGTTGAGCAGCTGAAATCCCACGTTAAGCAACAGACTGTAGGGAAAAGAAGAGTTCATACAGAGTGGGATGATCCGGATTTATGAAACATGCCGCTGGGATCAAATTCACAGGAAGCCCGCCAACTTCTTTCACCGTCAACAATTGGGCCTCAGTGATTTACAACTCATTCTGTCACATTTTTTTGTCATTTTCTTAATTGTTTTGCCTATTTTTACTCACTCTGTTCCTTAAATTATTACTTTTTGTTCTGTTCATCTTTTTAAACTTGCCTTTGCGTGATTTATTGTATGTTTATCTCTTTTCTTTGTTTTTTGTTTTTAATGCTTTGTTGTTTTATACTTGTAAAGCACCTTGTGACTTCTTGCTCTTGAAAGGTGCTATATAAATAAAGTCTATTATTATTATTACTTTATTCATTTTGCTCCATTTGCTGATTATTTTGTTCACTTTCACCCATTTTTCAGCTTACTTAGTTCACTTTTATTCTAGTCATTGATTATTTTGTTAATTTATACACATTTTGAGGCTTATTTAGTTTTTTTTTTGTTCCATTCTTTGATTATGTTGATCATTGTTGCTAATTTCCTTGCATATTCAAATCAAACCTGTAAAATAAAGCCTCATTCTGCAGCTGTGGATGTGCACAAAGCCTGAACCTCAGTGCACAGCCATGTTTCTGAGTGTGTTCATTAACCCTGGACGCCTGCGATAAACTGGCGTTTCAGTGAAATGAGGCACCGCCGTCGTTGCCACTCGACGCAGCTGCTAATTCCATTACAGGCGTGTTTAAGGTGCAGACGAGGGTGACAAAGGAGCTGTTAGAGCAGTGAATTGGAACGGTTCTCTTCGCCCTGTCGTAACCCAAAACGATCACATGTTCTTCCAGTTACGCTTAAGAATTAAAAAGGTTCTCTTATACGCCAGGTCAAGAGGTCGAGAAAGGTTTTATTTCAGAGACTCAAGGAAAAGAGGCTGCAGCTTTTCTTTTCTGCACAATCTGGTCACCGTTCCATGAGTGTGAATGGGTAAATACAAGCGCGATTTCGAAAAGATGCAAATTAAAACGTAATGCAGCGGTAATAAAATGTTTCTTTTTCTATACAGAATGCTGAATATGTTGTCTTCATACTCTGCACAAAGTTAATTTTAAAGGCACTGCATTATTTTTTAAATTTCCAATTTTACACCTGGCTGAACATTTTTGAATTGGAGTTGCAGTAAAAAAAAATAAACAGACAACTATTCATTTAAAGGGCAGCCTTGGGTAAAAGAGATAAAACTACTCAGACAATACAGTACCCAAGTAAAAATATGGTTATGTTATAATTTCAAGGACCTGAGTAGAAGTAAAAGTGCTAACAAAAATAAGTCATTTGGGAAGCATCTCATGAAAAAAGTCATGAGTAACTCCATAATGTGGAATTTGTCATAACCTCATCAACTTTTTTGGTTAACTTGTTCACTTTGTTCAACTCATGTTATTGTTTGGTTAATTTTTCTCATTTTGTTTATATTTTGATAAATTTCTGTTAATATACTTGATTATTTTTGTCTGGTTTTGCTGATTTTATTTTCCTTTTCTTCATTTTGTGGTTTATTCTGTTCATGTTCACTAATTTTTTTTGATTATTTTGTTCATTTTTGTGCCTTTTATTTATGATTTTGTTCATTTTGTGGCTCATTCTGTTCATGGTCCTTAAGTCATTTGATTATTTTGTTCATGTTTGTTCATTTCATCACTTTGTTTTCTACAGCTTTGTGTCGACATGGAGAGGACTACATACCTCTGACTGAGGGTGACGAACACCCACCTCCCCGTCCTGCTGAAATCTACACCTATGTATATTTACATCCACTTTGAAATAACTATATGAATGAAGTCATTTCGTGCACAGACCTCCATCCGCGTGGCTTCTCCTCCTTTGACAATGGGGACCGTCTTCCCTGAGTGTATCCTGTAGGGCCCAATCGAGTGGCCGTTAAGATTCCTGATTGGCTTGACTGTAGAAATAAACACGAGATTTAGTACAAACAAAGTAGTCGTGAAGGTATCCAAACATGGCCCTGTGTTACCTTGATATGTCTTCCCGTCGATCTCCACTTCATACGACTCCATCACCTCCTGGATAGTTTCACCAATGTCACACAGACGCACGTCGATCCCTGCAACCTGGTATAAAGACATCTTCGTGATACAAGACCACTCAAACTTTTTTTTTTTAATTTTCAACATTGTCCATTAATACTGAAGACAACCAAACTGAAAAAACATGTACAGAATTACGTAATAGACCTAAAAGTCTCTCCTCTCGTTAAACCCAACCAGCCGAGGCAGATGGCCGCTGTGTTTGATGGTTTTGGTGACTGCATGTCAGGACACAGTCAAAGATTTTTCAGACTGACTGACCTTCATTTTTTTAAATAATGATGTACTGTGTCTTTTTTCTTTACTTAACTGAATGTTTCTTGCCATACTGAGCATTTGTACAGTAGTTGTAGTAGCACTAACAGGGATAATGACTCTGTATCCACCCTTTCTCTGCACAAAACAACTGATATAAGGAGTTGTTGGTCACATTTTCTTTTTGGTTCATTTCCTTGATTATTTTCTTCAGTTAAAACAGTTTGATGAAGTTTGATATTCTGAATTTCAGAGAGAATGCTGAGATGCTGGACTACACAGCACTCCCTCTACCAGTGTTCCAATATTCAAATGAATTCTAGGCCCTTATTGTTCCATTCTGGCACTGTGATCTTGCTAGAGACATTTTCATTTTCCTTGAAGTTTCTCTGGATTGAAATGAGGTGTGTTACCCTGATGCCGGTGTTGGTTGCATCCCTCACAGCCTCCAGCAGCCTGTCGTACTTTGGATTGAAAGTGACAGTGAAGGCACAGTCTATGATTCGACCTGGAAAACCAAACGACTCAGTTACTCATAAAGGAAAACAAAACAATGAATGATGTTACTGTGGTTTATTATATTTGCTGGATTAAAATATGGCACTGCAATAAAACTTTTTACTCACTTTAAAATATAAAAATAGATTGCATTTCATTTTGTCACCAGCAGGGGGAACAGTTTGATGATTCCTACTCATGTGTCCGACTTAGCATAAATACAGTTTGTTTTTTGTGTTTGCATAAGGAAGCACCAAAAACTAACTCACTGGGGCTGATAAGCGTACACAAATACAAACACATCTGTAATTTGTATATAGTTAACCATGATGTCATCAGGCTGCGCCCCGATGGTGACAGTAAAATAAAACCTACAACCGCAGTTTCCGAAAAACTTGATTCACTGTGTGAGATGTTGAGGGAAACAGAATGGAATGGCGAGCTATCTATCTATCTATCTATCTATCTATCTATCTATCTATCTATCTATCTATCTATCTATCTATCTATCTATCTATTTAAAAATAATATTGCTTTGCATAAATCGCCTAGGAATAACAAATTTTTATAATGCAGATGCAGAATTTTTCGGTGAAGGCCTTGTTTATTTCATCCAGAGAATGTCAAACTACGCTGTGCATGCATTCCAACAGCATGGCTCCGTGGTAAAAGAGTCCTGGTGCTGAAATGGCCTGATGAAATCCTGACCTATTGAAAATGTTTGGTACATTATGAAAGGTAAATTATGACAAAGCAGCT
This sequence comes from Pseudamia nigra, assembly GCA_029823295.1. NCBI lineage: Eukaryota > Metazoa > Chordata > Actinopteri > Kurtiformes > Apogonidae > Pseudamia > Pseudamia nigra. Next base: position 13,917 of record JAQQAE010003978.1, on the reverse strand, counting down.
GAAATTCTACATCAAGAAAAAGTGGAAAAGATTCCATTCTCAAAATGACAATTCCCAAATACTGAGTGTCATTGAAAGAAGAGGTGATGCAACAGAGTGATAAATATGTCCCTGACTCAAGTTTTTTGAAACGTGTTGCTAACATCCAATTGAAACAGGGCACGCAAATATCTAAAATCAATGAAAGTTCTCAGTTCTAACATTCCATACGTTGTGCTATTTTCAAATAGATGCTGGTTTTCAGTGATGTGAAAACCATTAAATTCAGTTTCTATGTCACATTTACACAGCGACCCAAGTTTTTTTGAAATAGCGTTGAGTTTTTCTGATAAATCTAGGTGACAGGTTTTATTGCAGTGCCATATCTTACCTCAGGTATAAATAAATTAAATCACAGTAACATTATTCAGTGATTTGCGTCCTCTAGGAATGCGTCCGTCAATAAAAACGCTCTCACCATTGATGTGTGTCCCAAAGTCGATTTTGCAGACGTCGTCGTAGCGCAGCACGGTGGGGTCTCCTGCGTTGGGGGTGTAGTGGGCAGCACAGTGGTTGATGGAGCAGCCGGTTGGGAAGGCCAGGCCCGCCTTCAGCCCGTTCTCCTTGATGAGTCTCCTTGAGCAGTCCTCCAGCTTCTCACTGAGAAACAGTCAAACATGACAATGGACGTTTTCAGGAACAGGTCGGTCAAAAAGGCTGAGAAGGAGCTGCATGATTCATTGAATCATAACATCAACCTGTGTAGTTATCAGTATAATCACAAAATGCTACAATATAATGACATAGAAGGTCCATCATAGGAGAGTTGAAGAAGAATTAACTGGTCGTTTTGTCTTGATTTTGTTGGTATTTTGTTTGGTTATTTTTGTTAATTTTTGATGTACTGGCAACTAAATAAAAAGACCTTAAAGATCTTAATAATAATCAGCAAAAGAAGAAAAAGGAAAAAAAACACGAGACCTAATCTGTTCACTTTTCCTGATAAATAAGTGAATGTAAACTGGAGCAGCAAATTTCAATACTGCCCACATACACACAAAATCATGTACTTCTACTGAAAACTGAAAGGAGTTCCTTTGCTTTAGGCCTAAAAATCATGAACAAACTGTATATCACTATCAGTATCAGCTACATTAAATGTAATTCAGTTGTATTTACACAACCATTAAAACTATCATCAAACACTGTAATGAAGCCATCTCTCCTGAGGAAAGGAAGAGGAAATCCTCCAGCAGAACCAGGCTGTATCCGCCGTGACCAGATGAGGTTTGTGGACAGAGGAGAGAGAAAAGCAACAAACAACACAGAGAGAGGACGACACAGACAGACAGTGAACAGTTCATTCTATGTCTCACCAGATGTCAATCATCGTCATCCCCGGTTTGATCCAGCTCTGGACGTAGGATCGGACCTGCCGGTGTGCTTCAGCTGCCTGCCTGAAATCGCTCCACATCTCCTCATTGGCCCGGTCCAGAGCCCGCTTCTCCTCACTGGTGGTCCGCCACACTGCACTCCGCCTGGGGGTGACAAGGTTTTAAAATCCAAAGTCTGCATAGGTGCATATTAGGGCAATAAAAATGCGTAATGATTTGACACTGTATTGAGAAATTACTATTATATTGTGACTGTGACAGGAAAAACACATCTCAGTATATTGTTATGAGGTAATTCACTGTATATTTTCACATTATACAACCTTAACATTTTTACAAGTGCAACTGATGTTCATGGTAACGGTGCATTAGGACTGGATAAAGAGACTTGTTGATCATTGAATCGGTTTGACTCTGTTCTGCTTGATGCATCATGAGATTCTGCTGTTACTGAACACATACTGAGGATGCACAGAGTGGAGCAAGAGGAGGAATGAGAGGCAGTGCCAGTATCTGTCAGCGTCATGGATTCATCAGTAGAAACGGTCTCTCAATACAAATGTAAGGTGTCTTGATTTAATTTGCGTGTTCAATTTGCACAGAAAAACAGTGGAAAACTTTCAAGCCTAAGGGAGGCAGGAAAGACTGCAAATAAATGATCGAGTTTAGTGTATTTTGAAAATTCTATTCTATTTTGTCTAGCAATCATCTCTAGGCACTTCACAGTTTTTTGAGGCTGAGACCTGATGACTGTACAGACAATCATTCACATTCACGGCCAATTTAGAGTAGTAGTACATGTTTTTGGTTGTGGTAGAAGTCAGAGTACCCAAAGAGAACCCACACACCCAGAAAGGCCCCACAGCCTGGTTTAGGATTGACCCCAGGACCTTCTAGCTGTGAGGTATGAGTGCTACCCACTGCACCACCGTGAAAAACTAACAGACCCTATGTTAGTTTTCCTGTTTCCATGTCACCAAAACAACGATGACCGTCACCAGTTTGCTTTTTGTTTTTGATTCATGCTGAACAAGAATGAAATGTCTGCGCCCAACATGGAATTTAATAATCATAATTGTATGAATTATTGCTGTCCCTTTGTCCAGACTCTAAAAATCAAGACCTTAAGTGAGGGACTTGTGCACTTGTAAAACTACAGACTAAACTGAAGCCATTGTGCAAAATAAAGACCCAATAGGAAAAAATTAATGTAGATTTCAAATCTACAGCAATGAACAGGTCTACTGTAATTAGTTGTCAAATGCTCCTCCAGGTGTTTTTGATTTGTGCCAGATCCTTTTCCGATCTTTTCAGTCCAGTACCTTGTGCCAACATTTTTTGAGTGTTGCTGCCTTCAAATTCAATATGAGCCAATATTTTCCGTGAGATGGTAAAATGTCTCAGTTTCAACATCTGATATGTTGTTTGTGTTCTACTGGGAATAAAATATGGGTTTGTGAGATGCAAATCACTGTACGTATTCTGATTTTATTTACGATTTACATAATGTCCTAACTGCATTGGACTTGGGGTTGCACCTCAAAAGCCTGTTTTGCACAGGTATGATCAACCAATCACAACTTTCCAAATCATATGTCATGCATAGCAACAAGGTTGATTCCACCTCCTCACTGAGAAAGAAGATTTAGTTCAGTCCTTCAGTCAGTGTCACTCTAAAGGCCCATTTATACTCTACGCTAAGTCCACGTACTCATACAGAGGGGTCGTGCCCTCCGGTCTCAGCATGCATTATGTTACAAGTTTGGTACGTTTTCGAGGGGCTTATGGATCTGTCCTCAATGTAGAAAATGTAGAAATTGTGGGGGCGCTCTAGCACAGTCCAGTTCATGTGGCGGAACAATAGAAGAAGAACAGAACGTAACATAAACACCGAAAGATTAACAGAAATGGCTCAAATTTTGGAGAACAGTCTGTGCCATAGACTGTAAATATTAATGTCATCTTGGAGCCAAAAACAGGATGCAACCATATTTGTACGAATGGCAGGGGTGCCAGCGGAGCGTACGGAAAGCTAGCTAACTGCTAGCCTACGGACGCTAAAACTTCACCAAGCAGTGTTAAACATAATCATATTACAGGGTTGTTAGTGTAAACACTGACCCACAACTGCAGTCGAGTGAATCTCAGGTAAAACTATGAACATATTGAATAAACAGAAGATACGAAGGTCTGACTTCACTGGTGACGCTAGTTACCATAGCAACATGCTGGATTATTTGCCGTAATATCTTAATAACGGAGCAAAAAGATAAAGATGGAGCAGATCACTTATAAGAGGATCCAAATAAAACGTTTGAGAGCACAATGACTCATGACAAAAAATTTTTGTTTAGTATTTTCAGACAGAAATCCAATACTATAACGCCATTAAACTCTGCACTGCCCTCTAGTGGATGTATTGTGTACATCCACGCACACATAAAGTACACATTGGAGTATAAATGCCAGCGACGTTTGACAACGTTTGACACACAACGCACTTGTGTAGAGTATAAATGGGCCTTAAGATCTGTATGAACTCACTCCAATGCTAAACTCCTTGTTAGAATTTTAGATATGAGTTCTCTGAGAGGACAATGACAATGTTAAGGGAAACGAACCTTGGGATCCAATCTGGTTCAGTTCTGGAGGAAACAGGTGAGGCTGGATCTTACGCCTATCAACTCCTCAATCCCAAAGCTCAGGTCGGATGTGATAGTGTATGAAATATTACGTCTAACCTGCAACCTATTAAACCACGATGATGAAGAAGCACCTGTTCTTCATAACACTCAGTGGTGGATGATAATGAGCATCTATATTGCTAATTTAAGTTTGCAACACATTTGTAAGGGATAAAATCAAACAAATAATCAACAAAATGAGCAAAAATGAGCAAAACAATCAAGAAGTGAGCATTTTGGAGCCCGCCCTAAGTTTGGAAAGTCAGAACTCGTCATGTCAGCGAGCGGAGGAACAGTGCTGAGTGCGAGGAATACGTGGAGGTCACACACCCGTCTTTTGATGGTGGATATTCACACTCCTCTCCCTTTGGAAAGTCTCCACTGGGAAACAGCTCACAAATCGGAACCGAGGGAGGGTCAGTCTGTCCCTTCACTGTGGCCCAGATAGAGACAAGGAGGAGCACAGGAAAGCACAAAATCACTCCCTGTACATTCATCACATTCATAATTTCACACAGAGAATAAGGGTGCACACAAGCCGAATTAAGTCAGACAACCTAAGGAACCCAAAGCTGAATATTTATCACAGAGGAGGTTATAATTAGAGCTGGGCAGTAGAGACTGAATGTTTACATGATTAACAGCTTTCATATGAGTTGACATTGATAAATAACATGGTAAATATTAAATCATTACTTTATATTAGAACATGAATGGTTGAGTTTTCGTCGTGAATGAAACTGTTAATTCATTAGTAAATGTTACAACATGTAAAAGATGCAGAAAGATGCAAGAAAACAGACATGGTTTAGAAGATATTACAGGATAAAAACTGCACCAAATATGGAAACAGAAAAAAATTACGTAGAAGATGGAAACAATGTAAACTACCAGCCCACATGTTGGACGCATACCTGCTTTGTTTTTTTTTTTTTTTTTTCAACATTGTACATTAATACTAAAGATATCCAAACCATGAAAGAACATGTATGAAATGATGTAGTAAACAAAAAAGTATTAAACAACCCAGAACATGTTTTATAGTTTAGTTTGTCCAAAGTAGACACGTGTAGCTTTGATGACAGCTTCACACATTCATTTTATTCTCTCCTCAGATTCACCTGGAACAGATTTCAGTTCCATTTGGAGAAACAGTAAAAGTTGTTGAGATTTGTCACATTGACTAACCATCATTTCTTTCCTCATTTCCTCTGCACCAATAACCACCAATGGTCTAAAACCATAGACTGTGTAGAGTCTATAACTGGACAAAGTGACCGTGACGTCACCCATTAGTTTCTGAAGAGGCCAATCAGGTTGTCACTTCCTGGACGACATATTAGAGCCAAAAAGAGGATGTAACCATATTTGGACGAATGGCAGCAGGGCTAACGAAGCGTTCATGCCAGGGGACTCATGGGAAGCTAATATTAGCTGCTAGCTTACTGATGCGGTAAAACTTTACCACACAGTGTCAAACAAATTATTATTACAGTGTTGTTAGTGTAAACACTTACCCACAGCTGCAGTTGAGTGTATCTCATGTATAGCTATGAACATATTGAATAAATAGAAGATACGAAGGTCCGAGTCGGTCCGACTTCACTAGTGAGCTGCTACTATAGCAACATGCCAATCAAACCCCAGCAAGGCAGTGATTTGTTGGATTATTTGCTGTAATATCTTCATTACAGCAAATAATCCAACGTATACGCAGCAAAAAGTTAAAAATGGACCATCACATTACTTATTAGAGGGTCGAAATGAAATGTTTGAGACCATAATGACCCATAAAAAATGTATTCATTTTGTATTTTCAGATAGAATCATATGTATCTATGAGAAAAAAGCTTCTTGGAGCCGGACGAGCGGTTCCCCAGTGGCCAAGCAGTGGAATTACAACTTAAAGTTACTTCCACATTGGCCTCAGTGAACAGACCCGGTCGCTGCCCCTTGTCTAAAACACATTAAGACAAGAAATGGCACAAAGTTAGTCTTGAGAAGGCACACCTGTAAATCAAAAACCGTTCCAGACGACCTGGTGAATCTGATGAGAGAATGACATCAAAACCTAATGTGTCTACTTTGGACAACCCATATGTGTTATATATATATATATATCTGCAATATATATATATCTACATATATATATATTGCTCATGTTACCATGGGAATAATTATCAACTCAATCAAAGTCGATTATCAATACAGTAATGTCATTTTAGTGCAGTTCAGTGTGTTTAAATCAAACGTATCTCCCTTCATCTTGAGCTGTTCGTCTGCAGTGAAGCACAGAAATGCTGCTGCGTTCTAACTGTGTCACTTACATCCTCGCTTCTTTTTCTTCTTCTTCTTCTTTTTAACAGCAGAGTTCTCTCCCTCCTCCCCATCTGGTGGAAACATTGTTCATTTCAGGACAGACAAAGAGAGGCTTACAGGCACTGAACATCAAAAATAATGTCACAGCTGAGTTTGGGAGCGTAAAGGTTAAGTGTGTAGGATTTAAGTTATTATAGAAATGGGATATATTTTAAAATTAGGATGCACTGAGTTAATTTCAGTAATAACCTGCCTCTACTGAGATCAGACAAAATTAGAAGTTGTTCAATTGTCCATGATGACAAAGTATCTACTGAAAAATATAACACAATATTTACTGAGTTTTCCCAGAATGTTTTATAAACAGGATTGGATATGAGAAAATGGTGCCTATTTACTCTCTATGGAAAATTGATCTCTGGTGATGACACACATCAAAAATTCTACTTCTGCGTTTAATCACGTAGCCCATTGCACATGCTCATGAGTACCACTGTGCACATTTACCTCCAAGCTGATCGCATTCTCGCTGCAAAGTCAGGCAAACATGGTTGTGTAGGGGAAATCCATCTCATTTGGAGCATAAACAGCTTCCAAAACACATGTGATAACAACTGTACATAGTATTTTGCACATACAACAGGATAGAAACATGCAATAGATAAAAACTGAGCAGTACTATATGTCTGAGTGATGAAATATCAAACAAATACACCAGAAACTAGCAGCATTAATTCAGTTGTTTCTGTTTTATCATTGAACCTGTTTACATGCACACGAAAACCAGGTTTACATGTTTCGGTCCATTATCGGATTTCTGTCGGAGTATGTATGTGCATATTAACATAAGACTCAAACTTCATGTAATTTTCAAAACATTCGGTCTTGCCTTGTTGGACATGGTGAAGCCTATGGTCTTACCATCAGTTGTCCTAATGCGGGAGCTAATAGGTCTGTAAAATGTAAACACTGCTGCTGTCCTTCATTTCTACTCCATGACATGACAAAAACAACGGTTGGCTTTAATATGGCAGCGCCTCCCTTGGTCTTGGTGTGGCAAGTCTTCCTCCACTCCTTCCTAAAAACCACCATGTTTGTTTTTTGCCTTTCAGTCACATTGTGACTACAGCTGTGTCTCAAATGAAGGGCTGGAACCGACGTGGGCTACATCCGTCAGCCGCTGACGTCGCAGCCCAGTGTGGATGCTGTCTCATTTCGACGGCTCCTTCAAATGTGACCGACAAATGCAGCCTTCGTCTGCAAAGGCTACAACCGATGGATCCGTTGCGGCCCACCATATCCCACAATGCATCGCGTGCATGACTGATGGGAGTGCTGCCGAATCAGGGAGCTATGAGGAATACATAGTTAAATAAGATAGGCTGTTTCCAATTCATTAATTTAATTAAAAAGCAAGATAACCATAAACGTGAGTGAAAAAAAATCATTCATCTCTAAGCAGTTGCTGGTCGGCGACAGGTGCCTACAGTACGTCATTATATATGTCCATTATGTATATGCATGTGTGTATTCTTAATGTTTTTAACATGTGTTTTTGTTTTTCATTGTAATATGTGTGTTTTTAATATGTAAAGCACTTTGTGTTACATCGATGTATTAAAAGTGCTCTCTAAATAAAATTTGATTTGGTTTGATTTGATGAACCAAAGGTAAGGACAGCTGTGCTAATTTAGGCAAACTGACCAGTTTCCGTGGGTTAAACCATTTAATGAGCGGTAGGCGTCGCCTCCGCAGACCAGAACCCTTAAACTGAGATGCAGCTTATGTCACTTCTGTTTTCTATGATGTAACAGAACAAAATAAATGTTGGGGAGTACTGGGGACACACCTGGGTGTGTTCATCAGATTTTTCATATCACATTATCTTTTTCTTGCCCTAATGTATGCAAGACATCTATCACCCCATGAAGTATTAACAGGAAGAGTTATGCTCAGAGGTCAAAACCGATACATAGGAACTCCTACGGATCAAATCCTTGTTCATAAAGCCACGGTGGATTATTGTGACCAATTAACTCACATTGTAAGTTTTATCTCTACACAGGTAAATGCAGCTCTTCCATCCTCCTCCAAAGACAAAGAAACTACTCATCTCGTCCAACCTGGGACTGAGTTTTGGTGAACAATCTCAGAAGACGACATTAGCGTTCTCCAAGGTGAAGGGGACCCATCAGGTTTTGGTGATTACATCAACAGCAGTTAAAGGCAAAGTAAGAACGACCTGGATCCATGGCTCTCATTGTAACAAAGCTCTAATATCCTACCTAGAGAATAGAAGTTATTTTTGATTGTTTTCTTATGTTGTGTAAAGATACCGGAAGGACATGGACAGGAGTTGCTAACATTATTCAAATTAAACCTCATCTGTGATTAATGTTACTCAAATAAATACTAACAATAAAGACAAAAGACTTGCAGTACCAGAACCTGCAGCAACAGGTACTGATGATGATAAAAATTTAAAAAATTAAAAATAAAAAGACATAGGATGCTGGGTTACAACCCACAGATGTAAAAGGAAATACATGGTACGCCACGATGGCTCATATGGTACGTCACACACATCCAGATGAGCAAGGCTTAAGAGCAATAGTTGTTCCACCGTGTGACAGCATAAAAAATTGCTTACATCCTGTTGAAAGATCAGTAAATGAAAAAGAAACATGACATCCTGTGTGAAAACATGCAACAAGTAGTGTCACAAACCATAAACGAAAAATAATAATTCATAATAACTAATAAATACCATTCACTTACCCTAATTCATGAATCAACTACTCTTAGGAGTAAATCAAAGCCTGCAGGCCAAATCCAACGTTTTGAAAAAAAAACATCTTATTGTTTTGTCTTCAAAACAATAAGATGTTTTGGTATGAGAAACTACCTTGAACTACGTTGGTATGAGAAAGCTACTAGTTTCTTCTCTCCTCACATAGGTGTAAACGATTTAGCTCTACGAGACATACTTTATCTTATACTATATGGAGGTTTATTAAATCTACAATGAAAAGTTATTTATTAGTTAGAGACACATTGAAGTCACATAGAAGTGCCTCGTTAAATCATCAGCAAGCATCAAATTTTTATTTGCTTAAACTGAAGGTTTGTGTGCCATGTTGAATTAAGCTGATGGATAATAGGAAAAATAAATAATGTACTTATTGCCTTGCATCAACTTCAAGCAAATATTAATCCAATTTCCTCCTTAGTAGACACTTCCTAGTTGTTTAATATGTTTGGATCTATAGGAGGTGCTATCTTAAAAATTTCTCCTGCCTATTAAAAGAATTGTTCTTCTTGATAATGTTATGTTTCTTTAGATGTGTAATGGTTATGATACAAAAAGCAATAAATGCCTCCGTGACTGCTATAGCACTTACGTCTGTTGATAATGAGATATGAAGACGCAGATGAAGATTTCCTGAAGCGTCTGCAATGCGACCCTGGAGATAATAACGTTTACCCATGACTTATGTTTACACCAAAGTAATCACTGACGTTTATGTTTGACATTACATGTCCATGAAATTTGTGTATGTTCTGAACTTTGTTCAACATTGTGTATAGAATGGAAGCTGATACTGTGAGATCTTTCCCTAAAAGTGTCAATAAAGGGTTTTTTTGTCTGGCGGTTCAGTAGAGTAGTTAGGTATAATCTGGGTTTCACTGGTTCCTTGTCAATCGTGGAAGAGATGTTTCCTGGGTTAAACTCTATGAAGTCATTTCACCATCAAAGATGAAAGCCACCTTTTGGCCATCTTCCACCGCGGAAGTAAAATTACTTCACAATGACGGCTTCTGGCATCATAGTAAAAGATAGTGTCCAATGGAATATACAATGTAGTGTTTAAAATGATAAAAGGGGGGATGACGAGGAAATGGATCCTTATCATATTGTAAACACGGTAATTCAGTATGAAACTGTAAACACCTGCTTTCTGCCTGTCCAGCCGCCGTGTCTCCTATCAGACAAGGCTGGAAAGCTGCCCTCCTAAAATTACTCCTGCTCAAGTTTGTCTGTTAAAAGGAAAACCAGTCATTTTTAAAGGTCAACAAAGCATCCTAAAAATACAGTACCCCTGCCCACCAGCATCCAATTAACTGACAGAAAACCCCAACCCTACATAAGTTGAGAATTTCTGTTGTTCAGGCAGACAGCAGGGGCAAGGTTTGGACACGTGGACGTCTGTTGTCTCATTTATTCTTACATACGTAACAATATATTTGCTTTTAACCCCTATTCAGTGACTCTTCTGTTTTTGATCCAAATTGGTGTTCAGGGTGCACATGTACATGTTCAGTGTACAGTGGTCCCTCGCCATATCGCGGGTCACCTTCCGCGGCCTCGCTGTTTTTCGGATGTTTTTCTAGTGCAATTTTCATGTACTTTTTATACAGCGTATGAATGTGCATTGTGTTCTGTGTCCTGATTGGCTGAAGGAGAACCCGCGCATTGTGTTCTGCATCCTGATTGGCTAAGGCCATTGTCAGTCATCTCCTCAGTCGTCTCCTGTGCTGTGCAGTGCAGAGTGCGTTCAGCTTCGCCAGACTTCCACGGGTGTTTGCTGGCGGTGTGACTCTGAAGCGCTGTGTGTTTGCGGGTTTTCTCTCCGACGGAGGCCTGCAGTGTCGACGAAGGCCTTCATTGGCCGGGAGGGGGCCTGAAAACAGTTTTTCCATAGGAATCTACTTCGCGGATTTCGCCTATCACAGGTTATTTTTAGAACATAACCCCTGTGATAAACGAGGGAGCACTGTATATGTAAAAAGGCTCATTGATTGCACAATCCATGGGAAGACAGGGGAGGTTGTGGAGGAGGTCACGTACCATTTTTGACAGCAGGTTAAAGTTCACCTCCAATACTGAGGAGATTCTGAGGAGGTGTCAGCAGCGGCAGTATCTCTTGACAAAGCTCAACAGTTTTGGAGTCAGTAAGAACATCCTACAGATGTTTTACCTCTCCTTCATTGAAAGTGTAATAACATTCTCCGTAACCTGCTGGTTCCACTCCATCACAGGACAGGACAGTTCCCGACTGCAGAGCACAGTTAAAGTGTGTTCTAAAATAATTGGACTCCCAGTCAGAACTTCACCACCTTCTGTGAACAGCAGACCCTGAGAAGAGCATGTAGGGTCCTGCAGGACCCCTCACATGACCCCTCACACACCCTGTTCACAGCCTGTGAGTGGCTTCCCTCGGGACGCAGACTTCGCTGCCCAGGCTGCCGGACACAGAGGAGAAGAGCCACGTTCATCCCGAAGGCGGTTAAACTCCTCAACTCACAGCCAACTTTACCCGCCTGCTTCTCTGGACTTTACTCCACTCAACTCTCCTTTACCTGTCAATGGACATAACACTCACAAAAAAGGACATTGCACTATTCATGCTGCTATCTACCTCTTACAACTGCACTGCAAAATGTTTGCAACTTGTATATATTTTTAACTTGCATGTTACTTATTATCCTTTAAAGCTTTGCTGTATTGTACAACTGCATTACGTGCCTGCCTCACTTGCCCCTCGGGGCAAATAACGTTCTTTGAATTGAATTGAATTGAATTGAATTGAACTGTTGTCCGTGGGGAAAATGCTTCCTCTTGTGAGGCGTAGTACCAGCAAATAGCCACTGGGGGAATCAAGTTGGAGGAAATTTCAGGTAAATTTGTTTAGACCCTTTTAAGTCATTACATCTTTTCTTGCTATAAGCAGTATCACCCCTTACTGAAAACCAATAGCACCATGCATCCCATAAGTGGATGGGATAGAGATCGTTTAGTCAGCAATAACCACAGCAAGTTTCAAATAAATTGGTTCAGACACATTTGTGCCATCATGCTTTAACCCCAGGTATGTGGAAGAAGCTGACACAGGATTCTGAAATCAATATCTGCCTTTTTTCAGCAAATAATGAGCACAGAGCCAGATTGAACAGAAAAACAATAGATGAGACTTTGCACTAACAACAGAGACAAATGCAGGTTAGGGATGTTTCTCCAAAAAACAACAACACAGACTACAGGAGTCAGCAGACTGAGTCTTCTGGAGGTGTTAGCATAGATGAAGATTTCAGGGGCGATACACCCCCCTCACTATCAGCACAATGTGTATTTGTCTCACTCAGTGAAACACAGTCGTTCCACATTCACGTTCATTGTTGGTCAGAAGATTTCATTAATTTTAATAAAGTTAAAATAAGTTAACCTTCATTCTTATATTTAAACAGAGAATACGTTAAAATGTCATGACATGTGGATGTTAATTTGGCAGGTTTTTCTTTTTCATATTTTCTTTTCTCTTTACTCTTTCTCTGTTCAATTTTTTCATTTTTGTTCTTTTTTCTTCATGACTTGGCATTTTTTTTGTTTGTTTCGTTGCTACTTTTGCTCATTTCAGTGTTTTTTTTAATCATTTTTGTTCTTTTTTTTAGTGCTATGTTCAATTAGACTTGTTTTTTGACAGTGTGTTTGCTTATCCCCTTATTTTTCTGGCTAATTGGTTCATTTCAATGAATTTTCTTTGATCACTTTCTGGAGTAGTTTTACATTTTGTAGATTTTTTTTGATATTCTGTTTTTTTAACTCATTTTCTTAGTTGTTTTTTTTTTTCAGTTTTGCACATTTTCTTGATGATTTTGACAAAACCTATGCTGCTGGGTGTGAGTGAGGGAATGTAATCTGCAGTGGCTGAAATCATTTAATGCCATGCTGTCTAACAGGTTTGCAAATGCACATCTGGATCAACGCTTAACGTGATGTAAATGACGAATCAATGAATCAAGACAAGCTTTTTCAGTGTTGTTCAATCGGCAACAATCATAAGCTACTTTCTGCAAAAGTAGCCGCTGAATTGCAGGATTCTGAGTGACTTATGAAGTTTTTCATTGTTAGAAGCAGTTGTGCTACCTAGTCTATGTCAAAATCTGACAGGATGACGGTACCTCAGCAGCAAATTACAAGTAAATTGGTTCAACTACATTGAAGTACTTGCAAAAATTAGCACCACAATTAATTACACCACCAGGGTTGCTAGATCTTGTGAGAAAAACAAGCAACCAGCTCTAAATAGGTATACATTTATTTTAGTTTGCATAGGCAACAGTAAATTTACAGTTAGTGTGTCAGCTTGTCTTTTTAATGTTTGATTAGCAAAAAAGACACACACCTCAAACAGGCCTAGTGTAAAACCCAAAACAAACAGACCGCCAGGTCTATTCCTTTGTAACACAGAATTAACACATCTAAACATGAGCATTCAGCCTGACACAGATGAAGAACAGCATTTACATTTACATTAACTACAAACCACCAGAGTGCTAAGGTAGGTATCCCTGACAGAATTTGTACCCCTCTCCAAGAGCGCAGTGGAGTACAGTGCATCCGGAAAGTACAGTATTCATAGCGCTTCACTTTTTCCACAATTTATTATGTTACAGCCTTATTCCAAAATGGATTAAATTCACTTTTTCCCTCAAAATTCTACACACAACACCCCATAATGACAATGTGAAAAAGTGTTTTT
>JAQQAE010003977.1:1411-19389 GCA_029823295.1 Pseudamia nigra | reverse complement strand
CCCCCCCCCCCCCCCCCCCCCCCCCCCCCCCCCCCCCCCCCCCCCCCCCCCCCCCCCCCCCCAAAATACATAAATAAGGGTTACAAAATCAAAACAACTAAAAATAGACTTAAAAAAACTAAAAACACTGCCAGTGTCCTGCTCCGAGTCGAAGGCCTGGGAATAAAAGAGAGTTTTTAAATGAGATGTAAAAACAGCAGCTGAAGGAGCTCGTCTGACGTGCAGGGAACTGAACATGTTCGATCAGCTTCTAAGTTACTTCTGTGGCTTTGGAAACAAATAAAAGCACCTGCTTGGATGATCTGAGGGAACGAGGGGGGGTTTATGGGTGGTCAGACAAATCAAAAGGGGCTTAGCTATTCAAAGACTCATAAACAAAGGAATTTTAAAAGGGATTCAGAAATGAAAATTGGAAGCCAGTGAAGGGGGGGGGGGGCTACAACAGGAATCATGTGCTCTTGCTTCTCCATACAGTACCTGTTAAAAGTCTGGGAGCAGCATGTTGGATGAACTGAAGCCTAGAAATGAAAGTCTGACTAATTCCAAAATGCCAAAAATGAGTTGCATAATTTAAACGTTCAATTTTGTGTTGTTTTTTTTTTTTTCAGCATTTCAAAGCATTTATCTGCAAACAGAAACTGAATTATTTCAGGAAACAAAAATGACCCCCAGGAAACCCGAGTTTTTTACTCAGGCACAGGACAAAGCACCGCTCTTTGACTGAGTAATGGTCCAAGTGTGTGAAGTGACACGACTGAACATTTGTCCAATATTCAGTTTTTAGATCTGTGAAGGATTGTTGGACACAAAGCTGGAGAAGGATATTCAAAGTGTTTCCAAAGCATGGGAAACATTTTGGAAAAAAATCATTTTCATATGGGCCAATGATTTTGACCTAAACTGTGAATTTTTATCCGTACAGCTTATGTGTGTATTAAATACTTCTGTAAGGGTGTCTGCAAAATAAAAATAATTTTGATTTTTCCTTCTACTTTGGTGTTGTACCCGCCCACTTTTCATCAGAAAACACTCTGATTGGTTCAGTCATATTTCATTCCCATCAGATTCTGACACGAGGCCATGTCAGACTTTATATAGACCCCAAAACCCCCCAGCTTTATGTATTTTGTTTTTTCAGTTTTACTTTCTTGCTGTATCTTTTGCATCATCATTGTCTGTTTTCTTTCTCTTTGTTTATGTCATCTTTTCTGTATTCACCTGAGAGAAAGCGGGTTTTTTTTCATCTTTTTGTGTCTCAGTTCACTTTTGGATCATTTTACACCTTTTTCAGAGTTGTCTTTTTTGTCTTTTACCTCAATATTGTTGGGTTCTTTTCAGTTTTTAGACACTTTAAAAAATAATACATTTTGGCTTATTCTTTTAAGTTAATTTAGTGGGTTTTTTGCCTCCTTTTTTATATAGTTTTTATTTCCTTTTTTACATAATTTTTTATAGTATTGTTTTGCAACTTTGTCTTTTTTGCATCCTTATTGTCATTCACGTTTTTGCTTTTATGCATTTTGTTTTTTTTTTTTTTGCATATTTTCTATCTCTTCACAGCTTTTTCCTCTTTCAGTGTCGTTACATTTTTTTTACTAATTAATCAAAATCCACAGGCAACTGTGTGTGTGTGTGTTCTTGATTTTTACTCAAAAATCAGCCTCTTGACTTAAAGAGTGATTTTAACATTTGTCAACACATTTTTTTTCATATGGTAACATTTTGCCCTGTTGCCCAGCTCTGTCTGAAAGCACACTGTGAAGGAGTGAGGCGTGCAGGGCCGTACATCGTGCATGGCGTCCATCAGTTTGGTGAGGTGGTAGAACCGCTGCGAACTGGCCACCACGCCCTTCTCCTTCATGTGGATGGCCTTGGTCAGCTCCCGGATGTAGTTCTGCCTCATCTCCTCAAACGCCGCCTGGCTTTTCAGCCCTTCCAGAGGCACTGAGACAACACACAGCACAGACCGGGAACAAGTTCTCCTTACATCATAATATGATGATGATGATGATTTACTTGCCCATTTCCCAAAAGGTTGAGTCACTGTGATGATTTACTAAACAGTATGACCTTATCTTTTATTGAGAAAACCACCTTCTTTTTACCAAAAGTCCAAAATAAATCTTTTACTTACTGATGCGACCAGGAAAGTGGAACATTTTCACATTGTTGCTTGACGTAGGATTTCACCTGCTCAACAGTTCTGGGCCTCCTTTGTCGTATTTTAACATTTCATATTGTGGCAAACATCGTAAATAGGTGAGAAATCAAGGCTGCATCAGGCCACTTTAACACCTGGACTTGATGGTAGAAAATGTGTTTTTTTAATTTGATCATGTTCGTCAGTTTTATTTTTACTTGTTTAATTTCTTTAAATCATCCTTTAATTTTTCCTATTTTGTATTGTGTGCTTGTGTTTGGCCTGCTGGAGTGGAACGTGCTTTATAAAGTTTGTGTGATAGGCTCCATAACATCACGGCTGCTGCTTTTACCGATAGTCCCGCTCATCTTTAGCTCAAAGCATCCACGATTTCCCAAGACAACAGATTTCCACTTTACCTCGGTCCATCTCAAAACTACAAAGTATTGATTTTGCTTCCGGGACTAAACCTCGCATTTAAAACCCCGAGCTGTCGGAGGGCGGTGACCGACGGAACGTGCCGTTACGGTCGGCGGAGAACTGGGTCTTGGGAACAGCTGCTACATAATCCCTGTCAAGATCAACGTGCTTTACTCCCGTTTGTTTGGCTTGATGAAAGATGGCCACCAAAGTGTCAGGTTGGAAACACTGTGCAGCAACGTGAAAACTAGAAAACGTGGCACAGGAGGGGTTTGTGATTGTCGTCCTTCCACACGGTCTCACCGGGTGACCGTCATAACGTTTCTGAGGGGTCACGTCAAAGATCCTGTTCTACACGAGCCAGAATTATATCCCGTCACTGTACTTCTGTGTAATTTACAGCCGTTCCTGAAATGTAAAGGCAATGAGTATGTCTTGTTTTTAATAGTTATGAAATACAAGATTCTTTTTTTTTTACATTTGCATTTTTTTTCCTAGCAACATTTGCTTATGAGCTAACAACATCAAGTGGAAGTTATTTCAGACTGCCAGTCAAAAGTTTGGGCACGCCTTCTGTCAGGTCCTGCTCTGAGCCTCAAGTCGTGCTTATGTTCACGTTTGTTTTTCCTGTTTAATTTTTTAGTATGTGTCTAACGTCTCCTCCTCTTGTTTCAGATTCACTTCCTCCCTCTGTGACACTGTGGTTGTCAGCTCCGCCCCTTTGTGTTGCACCCGTCTTCCTGTTCCCGGTGCGTTCAGTCTGCAGCCATCCGAGGGCTGCGGTTTCGTTTTCTGCGAAGGCTACACCGAACAATTGTTAAGCGGGACGGTGTAGCCCACGCAGGCTGGTAAATCTTGTAAATTAGCACAGCGGTTCTTAACCTTGTGTAATGACATAGACACCTGTCGCCGACCAGCTGCTACGTACAGATGCAGGATTTTTCACTTGCGTTTGTGGTTATTTTGCTTTTTAATTTAATTCATGAATTGGAAACGCTCTCTTATTTAATTGTGTATTCCTCATAACTCCCTGATTCGGCAGTACTCCCATCGGTCATGTGCGCAATGCATTATGGGATACGGTGGGCCACGAAGGATCCATCGGTTGTAATCTTCGTTACCCGGCTGACGAAGGCTGCATTTGTCGCCGTTGAAATGGGACAGCCTTCACGCTCCACTGTGACGTCACCGGCCGACAAACGCAGCCCACGTGGGCTGCAGTCCTTGCATTGGAACACAGCTTCCACTTCCACACTATGATGAAACTGCCTCTCGTGAGCATCGTCCCAGGAAAGGAAGACCAAGAGCTACCTCTGCTGCAGACGATAAGTTTATTAGAATCACCGGACTTAAAAAACCGAGGCCGTCCTCATGAGACCTAAGTTTCTTCAGTGTTTGATGGTTTTGGCAGCGGCAACTAGGGACGCATTCAGTGTTCTTGAGATTTTTCAGGCTGATTGACCTTTATTTCTTTAAGTAATAATGTTCCTTGCCATAATATGGATCTCTACAGTCTTGTAGTAGCAGAGATTTTGTCACGCTAAAAATGTTTTCGTAATCATCTATAACTCTCTGGCATGAGGGTCAGATGTTTTGGTGCTACTGTAAAGTCTTGATCAGATCATGTCACGATGTATTTACAGAAAAGGTGCTGAATAATATGGATTTGTGCAGTAGACGTGGTAACGCTTATGCGCTAAAGCACGTTCAGAAGAAAAGAAATAGTACAAATTAAATCTTGACGTTGCACAAAAACGTTTCCAGGTGAATACCTCACAAATCCAAAGCTGTCATCAGAACTAAATGTGGCTTCTTTGAACAATCTAAAATATCAAAGCGTGTCCTCAGTTGTTTCCATACGTGTTCTTTCACATTTTCAATGT
Source organism: Pseudamia nigra (assembly GCA_029823295.1). NCBI lineage: Eukaryota > Metazoa > Chordata > Actinopteri > Kurtiformes > Apogonidae > Pseudamia > Pseudamia nigra. Next base: position 14,946 of record JAQQAE010003977.1, on the reverse strand, counting down.
CTCCTCTATTAATGTACAATACAACGTTGAACATAACAACCCGATCGTGTTCACGTCTGCTGTGTAAAAGCTCTGTCGTTGAGGTGTTCTGTCTTTTACCTGTGTTGAGGAGGATTATGGCTTTCATGCAGAGAAACTCCTCACGAGTGACCTGGAGGTTGGCGAACTCTTGAGGTATGAACTGTATCGCCAGGCACAGGTCATAAATCGGGGTTCGCCTCATCTGCTCCCTGTAAAAAAAACAAAGAGGCGGGTTTGGTATCTGAACAGCCTAAAGGCATAGAGCTCATCTCAACATTGGTGGGGACAAAATAATTGAGTAAAAATGGGGAAAAAAATAATCAAGGTAATTAATAAAATATGAAGAAAATAATTGAGTAAAAGTGAAGAAAATACTCAAACTTTTAAAATTAACAAAATCATTAAGAAAATGACTAACAATGAACAAAATGCTCAGGGAAGTGAATAAAAATTAAGAAAATAATCAAAAATAATCGAGAAAATTAATTTACCGTAAAAATGAACAAAATTTTAAAAAGCAGTAAATATTAGCAGAATACTCAAGAAACTGAAGGAAATGCAGGCAAAACAATGTGCAAAAATTAACAAATTTATCAAGAAACTGAAAAAAAGGAACAAACTACCCAAGAAAATACTTGAAAGGTGAGATAAAACAAACAAAATATTCAGGAAAATGAGTAACATTGAACAAAATAATGACGTGAATGAAAATGAACAGATATGGCCTAGAAAATGACACAATAAACAAAATCAAGTAAAAATATGCCAAATGTTCAAGAAAAAAAATTGAAAATGAAGAAAATCAGCAACAAAATGAACAAAGCGAACGAAATGAACCAAGTGGCAAAATTAACTTAAAATGATTAAAGCACTTTATCAAAATGAACCAAATGAGATCTTCTAAACATCAACATAAATGAATAAATACGTAATGAAATTTACCTAACAACGATCAAATGCAGATGGACATTTTACAAATATAAATGGGGAACAAATCCCCCCTGAAATCTACACCTATGGAACAGTTGGTATCAGTGAATATGCACGTGTCATGTCAATAAGTCAATAATTTAGTCAGTGGTCCCCAAGTTTTTTCAGCTCAAGACCAAAAACATGCATGTGCCGTCTCCAAACTGACATATTTATTCATAAACTGCCTCCTTTTTAAGCGCACCAACTATTACTACTAATATATAACAGTAGTTCTACGTTTCTTACTCTAAACTTATTTTGTGCATTTTGATTTGACGATGTGAAGGCCAGCATAGTTCTAATTCAACAAACAATATGAGCAATGTAATTATCAAAATGAACAAAAAACAACAAAGCAGCCATGAAAATGAATTGAAAACTTAAAGAAATGAAATGAGCAAAATAAGCACTGGATCGACGGAGCAATCGAGAAAACAATCAAAAAACAGAGACAAAAACTGAGCACAAATTGACAAAGACGGTCGAGAAATTCGACAAAAATAGAAAGAGAAACAAAACTTTCTCGACAGAAGAAAAAATATTCAAGAAAATGTACAGCATGATCAACCCAGTCCATAACCAAACTGAACAATATACTCAACAAATTGGTGATGCTATAAAACAGGATGCATGGGCTTAACCTTAGCTTTGGAAACAGTTCACTCACTGGCTCAGAACCAGATCAGGAGCAAAGTACAAATATTCACTGGTGACGTTCTGGAAGGTACGCCAGCCCAGCGAGAACACCATCAGGTTCATCCACGAGTACTGGATCAGCGTCATCTGGTCGTTGATGTGGAGGTTACGGAATCCTGCGACAGACATCAATCAAACGTGAAATTAGCCTGGCAGCGGCGTCCTGTTCTGTGCACCAGGGCAACGTTCCACCCGCCGACACAGCGCCGTGGGTTTACAGATTTTAAAATGCACTCGAGAGATTGAGTAACTGCGAGGCCACATTTATCTGTAAAATCACAGGTGCAGTTTGTGTTTTTATACAAATGACCCTGCATATACAGTATTGGTTGTCATTACCCTTTAAAGCATATCCTAACTGAGGGGTCTGCAGCCTTTACAATCTGCACAGCCATTTTTCCACAGAAACTAAAAATACACCTGTCGAGAGCCACAAAAATATTTCAACCCTTTATGTGCAACATGACATATGGACGGATCCTTTTTTTTTTAACACATTGTAGCTAAAATGTGCGCCATCATCTTCCGCTTATCCTGGTCAGGGTCACGGGGTCAGCAGCCTAAGCAAAGTAGCCCAGATGCCCTCTCCCCAGCCACCTCCTCCAACTCCTCTGGGGGGACCCCAGTCGTTCCAAGGCCAGCTAAGAGACGTATTCCCTCCAGCATGTCCTGGGTCTGCCCCAGGGCCTCCTCCCAGTTGGAGCTGGCTTTGGTAACCAGGGATTGGACCACCCAGGCCCCAACCACACATCATCGGACCCTTACGACCCTTCCTGCAGGTGGGGGGCCCACAGGAAGGCATAGGCATATGGGTCTTCTCAATCACTCTTAGTCTGACCTGTCACCTAGGACCAGTTTGCCTTGGGAGACCCTACCACGGGCGAATCACACCCGACTACAATATAGTTCCTGGGAACACTCAGGCAAGCAAACCCCTCCACCATGATAACGTAGCAATTCAAGGAGGGGGTGTTAAAAAATATTATTTCTTTATATATTTCTTACGTTTTATTATTATTTTGGTCATTTGTGTTGATTTTGTTTATTTACTTGTTAATTTTTATTCATGTAGAAGTTTTGTCTTCTGGATGGAGGGGGGGGGGGGGTATTATGGTTTTGTTTGTTTATTTTGCTGAATATGTTCATTATTTTTTGCTTACTCTTTGCTCAGTTCTTTTTTTGTTTATTTATCCGACTATTTTTGCTCATTTTTATTTATTTCATCAAGTTATTGTTATTGTTTTAGTTGTTTTTGTGAATTTTTGTTCACTTTCCCTATCATTTTTAAAAATTATTTTGTTCAGTTTTTTCCTAATCGTGTTCGTTACTTTGCTCATTTTTTTTTGGTTTTGGTGATTTACCATCCTGTGAATACAAATTATGTAGACCTTTTCTTAAATTATTTTTTTGCTCATCCAGTTCATTTTTTTAATAATCTTGTTGTTTTTAGTGCTTATTTTGTTCACTTTGTTTTATTATAATGTGTTACTTCCATCATTGCACAAGGCCACAGGAGCCGCTGGGGGAGGGGCTAAAGAGCCACATGTGGCCCACGAGCCACAGGTTGCACACCCCTGTCCTAACTTAATCAAACAAACAAAAAAGGACCAAAAAATGCAAAGGTCATTTTTGTTTTCCTGTTTTTGTTTGCAAATAAAAATAACTTACTGGCTTTGAATCTGGAACGCTTTCAGACAACAATTGAGCAAAAATCTGAAAAAAATGCAAATTTTCACAGGGGGCTAATAATTTTGATCTCTTTTGATGTATGCAGTCCCACAAAGAAACACTGAAAAGTCCAACATAACTGAAAATAGGACAAAAACAACATGTCAAACACTGAAAGGCTGTTTGTTGATAATGCTTTGTCCACTGTGAATCTGATCTCAGCAACACGTTTCAAAAACATTGAGTCAGCGACATGAAAAGAGTAGAAAAGCTGTGAAATTCTTCAATAACTCCCCTGGTGCTACAATTAACGAGTTAAACTGGCAACATTAGTACAAACCCCTGTTCCAGTGAAGTTGGGACACTGTGTAAAACGTAAATACAAACAGAATACACTAATGTGTAAATCCATTTCACACTACGAAGACAAGGTATTTAATGTTCAATCTGATGAACTATTTTTTTGGCAAATATTCACTCATTTTGAATTTGATGCCTGTGGCACGTTTCAGAAGAGCTGGGACAGCGGCAATAAAAGACACTGTACCTGTTTGGAAAATTCCACAGGTAAATAATTTAAGAATTAGAAATGCAGATCTCCACCAAGGTAGTTTGTCTTCATAGTGAAAACCTACTATTATCATTTGAACCCATGCTGATTTCCTCCATAATGTTATTGCACCAAAAATAATATTCTTAAATTTGTTTGACCCTCATTATTATTATTCTTTGACCATGAAAACCTACCGTGGCTCCTGAGCCTTTGGCCAGTGATGGAAGTAACATCTTATAAGATATCCAAATGAATAAAACAAGCACGAGATCAGGAGAAGGAAGTTAAAACAAACTAAATAATGAACAAAAAATTCTGACAAAATTAAAACGCTAATCAGAAAACGAACAAGACGTTAATAAGTACGATGGAAAAAAAGAACCAGAGGATAAATGAAGCAAAAAATGAAACGGAAGAAAAAAATAAGCACAATAATGAGGAGTAACACAAAGCAGGACAACAATACACAAAATAATCAGGAAAACGAACAAACACAAACCAACAGAATAAAAATGAATAAAAATTAGTAAAAGCAAGAAAATGATCGCAAAAATAATGGGCCAAAACTTGCAGAAAATTCACAAAAATAATCAAGAAATGCAATGAAAACACAAGATTAAAAATGAACAAAATAAATAAAATCACCCACTGTGTTACTATTTTGAGTAAAATAGTAACACAATGACCAAAAATGAATAAAATGAGCTAAAATGTGCATCATATGCCCTATGGCAAATATTTTTGTGGCTCTAGACAGATTTTTCTTTTCTTTCTGTGATAAATATGACTCTTTACATTGCAAATGTTGACAATCCTTGATGTGCAGTGAATCCCGGAGGTTAGACCATCACTTCCCTCGTCCGATAATCACGGTGCGACAAAGCCCTGCATCTGCTCGCGTCTCGGATAAGGCCTGCAGCGAGGCCAGCGGGCGTCCACGGCGGCGACCCCGAGCCGCGGCGAGCCCTTACCTGGCAGAGATTTGGACCACTTGACGATCCACAGCAGCTGTTTCTCACACAGCTTGTTGAGACTGTTGAGCAGGAGATGAGGCGCGTCGGGCTGCGTGTTGTCATAACCGGAGTACACGATCTCAGGCTCGATGTTTTCCAGCACGCTGATGATTTGCTGGGAGAGCTGCACCTCACGGATGCCTGGGATACAAGACATGGAGGTCAAGGCCTGGCTGTCGCTCGACATGGCCAAGTGCGACTGGAACATCAGGGACGGGGCCAAACCCAAGGCTTTCAGGGCCCCGAAACGCTTTAGCTTCCTGCCTGTGAGACGAAAACAAGGTCCAGTGAGATTTGATGAGTAAGAGACGTTACGGAGCTTCAGATTTTCACTTCCTGCACCGAGTCAGTTCACAATATGTGCTGAAGAAACTGCACTTAATGACTTGACATCCATCCTATTCACGGAACACTAAGCCTAAGTGAAAATCCCCCTCAGGATTAAAGCCAAAATTCATGCCTTAGACTTTCTTTTTCAAGGAACATCTTCTAGTTTCCCTCTTAATTATGTGGCTAAAGCCAGAGGTGGGTATTACTCAAGTACATTTACTCCTTTACATGTACCTGTACTCGAGTAGTATGTTCAACAAAATGTACTTCTGACAGTAGCTGTTTTACACAATACTGTACCTTTTACTCTTACTCAGGTACATCTGCAATGAAAAAAACTGTACTTTTACTCAGTTATGTTTAGCCACAGCTCAAAGAATAGGAGTAAAAAAAATGAAATGAAATGAACAAAATAATCAAGTAAAGTGACACAATGAATAAACGTGTTACACGAGTGAGCAAAATGAGCCAAAAGTAAACAAAAACTGAACAAACAGTCAGGGAAATCATAGAATATAAAACATAACAAACATAAATCAACAAAATAAACAACAAAGAAAGGAAGCAAATACATTTTCATTAAGAAATTGAGGAAAACGAGCTACAAAATTAGCAAAAAATATTAAAGTAAGTGAATAAAAATTAACAAAATAAGCAGCAAAATGTGAACAAATTAAGCAACAAATAAAAAAAAAAAAATAATGATTACGTTTAAAAAATGAACAAAATTGAACATAAATCGAAAAAATAAGCAACAAAAAGTAATCATGGAAATCAACAAAAATAACCAAAACACCTGTTTGGGCACAAACTATGAGGCTATAATAAACTACTTGGGTGGTTTTTGTATGGGACACTTTTTAAAATCTTACTCAAGTACTAATTTTTTATGAGTACTTCAACTTCTACTTGAGTCATTATAATTATAAAGTAACAATACTTCTACTTGAGGACTGTTTCTGCATACTCTACGTACCACCGGCTACAACCTAATCTAAACTACATTGGTTCGAACCAGTGTAACCTTAATCCATGCAATTTTTACTCAGCGTTAACTTTAGGCTTATAGCAGAAGAACTTTAAGGCCAAAATACATCTGTTAGACTTAATTTGAAAGGGAATATCTTCATGTGGTAAAAGAAAAATACATCTGGTCCAACAACTTAAATGTAATGTAATGCTAAAATGTGCCACTGGTAACCTGGTGTATGGTTTCCCACATATAATTTAACTGAAATTCATTCATGCATCGTTTTATCAGGACATTTCCGGACATTCTCTCTGATGCTGCCTTCTAATATCCACTCTTTTTATGGGACCTCGTACTCAAATAGGAATTGGGTTGAGCTTGTATCTGGGCTTCATGTGGAAGGGAACCTCGAGTTTGTCTGGTTTTTAAACACCTGTAACAGAGAAAAGTCTAGGTGTGTGTCTGAAGCCTCTTTTCTCCTTGACCAGTTCCCTTACCCTAACCCTTATCCCTAACCCCACAAGAACGGTCCCTCCCCTTCCCATACTACAGTTTTTGTATAATCCTGCATCCAGACACGCACACAGACAAAAAAAAAATAAAATCTTAGAGCTGTGGGAACGTATGGATGACCGCGAGAATGCAAAGCTTAAAAGCCCAAAGTTGAAAATAATCAACATTTTTAAAAAAACAGTGAAGGAGAACTTTTGACTGGCAGTGTACATCATTTCAAAGGTGCACAAATATAAACCCTAACCAGAAGATGTTCACTGTGTAAAGCGGATGGTCTAATGGCCACATAACCATCCGTTTCATTATATCATGAGCTTTGTGCAAAAACATAATCAAATCGTACCTCCCAGCATCATTCCTGCTTGGTAGCACTTTCTGAGGCGACACGCAGGGCAATTTTTCCTCCGGATTTTGTCCACAATGCAGTCATTTCGCCCGGCGCACAGATAGCTATGATGACCTGTCGGGTAAAACGGGTACACACAATGCACAAAATTTTTTTTTTACGCTTGATTTTTCCAAAAAAAAAAAAAAACATGTTAGGAGGAATGTTGGAGAAATGGTGCTGAAGGGCTCTTGAACATTAGAACGGCTACTCCGCTGCACACTGGGAGTGTAATAAGGACAGATCTGAAGAAGAAAATGAGATAGAGGCGAGGCTGCGAGGACACAGCGACACGGCCGCGGTGAGACACGGTGACTCGTACGTATCTTGTGTTGCAAGATAACAAGAAAAACAAGTCCGGGATGAAGAACACGGGGAACACCGGTCAATGTGATACAGTCGCTAATGACCTTTAACAACGAGCATAGAAGGCTGTTCCAAATCTGATGTGTTCAGTCCTCTTCACATGGCTGCACCGTCACACTCACGTAGAGATCAATCCACTTCTTACTTCATTGTTAATTTGTTTCCTTGTCAGTAAGACTGGTTAACTTGTATAAAAAATACTAGCAGTGTATGTGTGTCAGTGTGTTGAGAGGAGGGAGTACGGAGATGAAATTAAAACCAGGAAAAGGTAATAATATCCGCTTTGTGACTGTGTGATAGTTGAGATCGTACAATGTTCACGTCTCAGCAAATATTTCAACACCTCATCATCTCAAGTCTGTTGTTTTAAGGAGTTCTGATAAGACTGGTCATGTTACTCTGAGTTTTACGACTTGTACTGTTTTCTATTGCCCCGTAAAAACGTCCGCTGTGCAAAAAAGGCTATATTTGGATGAAGTGCACAGAGAAAGGAAAAAACAAAAACCATGACTGAAGCTATTTGAAGAGGGGACACTAGGTTTTCAGCAGTAGATTTTCTATTCGCTCACCTTCGACGGCTCTTTTAAAGAACACTTTGCAGCTGCCACAGGTTAAGACTCCATAGTGGCAACCGGACGCCTCGTCTCCACAGATCACACACAGCCTCTGAGGCGGCATGCTAGGACAAAACAAATACATCCAGTCATTAACTCATCTCTGCAACTAAGTCCACTGTATGTTTGACATAAACCAGAGCACCGCATTTTTAAAGCTTTATGGCTAAAACTGAGGTCAAAAGTCATGAGATGGCTGCTGTGTGAAATGTAAATGAAAACTAAAACTAAAACCCCGTATTTAGTTGAAAATAGCACAAAGATGACATGTACAGTGCTGAAATAGAGAAGTTTTGTTTTTAAATTACAAGCCCATGATGAATTTGATGCCAGCAACACGTTTGAGAAAAGTTAAAAAAGTTGGGGAAAAAAAAGATTCCATAGGAGAACATGTCTTTTGACTGGCGGCAGTTTCGTAACGTGACTGGATATAAATAAATCACCCAGAGAGGTTGTGTCTATCTGCACCAAGATTTCACCACCGTGAAAGACTGTGCTGGCAAATAATGCAACTAAATTAGGACTAATGTTTCTCAGTGTAAAACTGATTTAGTACCCGACACTATATAATGTCATTAAAATACGGAGAGAATCTTAAGACTTGTCTGTACACGAGGAACAAAGCTGAAATCTGATAGTGATGAGACTGGGAGAGCGATGCACTCGACGTGACTCTGTGGTGGTGATCGCTGCACGGGTTCGGGAACACTGTCTGTGACCCCAGTCCGTCACTGCATCCACAAATACAAGTTAAAAACTCGACCGTGAAAAGAGGAACCTTTTTATAAACCAGTTCCAGAAACGCCGCCGCCTTCTCTGGCCTTGAGCTCATTTACGATGGACTGAGGTGAGGTGGAAAACTGTCCTGTGGTCTGAAAACTTTACGGACACCGTGTGCTCCAGACGGCTTGGTTTGTCATCAGCACGCAGTTCAAAAGCAAGCATCTGTGATGGCGTGGGAAGGCAACATTAATGCCCAACAATACATACAGGTTTTGGAGCAACGTATGCAACCAAATAGACAATGTCTTTTACAGGAAAGACCTTGTTTTTGTCATTGAAACCACGTGTTACAACAGCGTGGCTCTGTAGTCAAAGACTCCAGGTGCTATCCTGGCTTTCCCACAGCCCTGACTTGTCACATACTGAAAATGTTTGGTGCATTATGCTCTAGGATGATCAGAGCAAGCCTGACACAAATCTCAGCCCCCCCCCCCCAGGGCAGACCCTGGCATCCTGATTTTATATGACAAATCTAGAAAAGTATGACGAGATGAAATATGTTTGGGATATTGTTAGATTATTGTTATTTATTCAGCTTAACTCATGGGGAGGCTGGGGAGATGGAGATTATTTTTCAGATTTACAGGCGAGCGATGGTCACGTGAGTGCAGCAGCATAGCGGGATGAGTGGACATGGCCAGGTTTAAAGGCGCAGCTGGTTTGGGTTTGTGTAAGAACAGCCGTTGTTCTCCTCAGTTTCACACAGTGTTGTCAGGAGACGACGCAACAAAATGGTAAACATGACCCTGACCCAACTTCTTTGAAAAGCATTGTTGGCATCAAATACAAAATGCAAATGTAATTTTCCAAAAATGACTACATTTGAGTTTTGACAACTGACATGTTCTCTTATTTTCAATTAGTACATAACTTGATTAAATTCCAGGTTTCCATGTTTTGCACATAATCACATTATATTTTTATTTTTTTATTTTTTTAAATGTTCTATTCTATCGGAGCTTATCTGCCAAATAACAGTACCTTCACTCAAAGACAATGTAGCCGAGGCGACCCTGATTTCTGTTTGATGTGTCAAATACTGAGTTGATGTTTACACCGAGGAATTACCCAGGGAATGAGGTGAAGGGGGAAGGGTTCCTCTGAGACAGGCCCGGGTTGTGGACGCCGTCGTATCCGCTGTGTGTGAACGGGTCCTCGGCGCCCCCTGTGGGCTGACACCAGTACTGAGACTCCGCCGCAGGACTCTGCATCTGCCAGCGGGGAGCCTCACTCTTGTACATGGCCAGTGCTGCGGCTGAGTGCGAATTCATATCAAAGTGGGTGACAGCTTTCTGCGGCAAAGTGCACCTGGAGTCGGCCCTCACCTGGCAGAAAAAAAAGAAAACAAAATGAGCAAATATGAACACAGTAACACAGATGAGCCAAATACAGGAAGTTAACATACTGACAGTATAAGTGAACAAAATAAACAACAAAAGAGCAGAGATTTAATAAATGAGCAAAATAATCAGGAAAATAAAGAAAATAAGCAACTTGACTAGAAAAAAATGTACCAAATAAACAAGAAAGCCTAAAGAAATGAGTAAAATAATCAACAAATTGACAAAATGAGAAGAAATTTAATAAATTAACAAAATGATCGAGAACATAAGCAACAAAACTAGAAACAAAATGTACCAAATAACCAAGAAAGCCTAAAGAAATTAGCAAAATATTCAGCAAATGGACAAAATATTCAAAAAAATGAGCAGAAATTTAATAAATTTACAGAAAAAACAGGGAAACTAATAAAAACCAAGAAAATTGCCTACAAGTGAAGAAAATAATCAAGAACATAAGCAACAAAACTAGAAACAAAATAACCAAGAAAACCTAAAGAAATGAGCAAACTAATCAACAAATGGACAAAATATTCAATAAAATGAGCAGAAATTTAATAAATTTACAAAATAATCGAGAAAATAAGCAACAAAACTAGAAAAAAAAATTTACAGAAAAAACAGGGAAAGTAATAAAAACCAAGAAAATGGCCAACAAATGAAGAAAATAATCAAGAAAATAAAACAATGAATGAGACATTTAAAAAATAAGCAATAAGTGAGCAAAGATAACCTAGAAAATCCAAAGAAAGCAACAAAATAATGAAGCAAACAAATAACTAAAAAAGAAGAAAAATTTAAGAAATGACCAAGGTAATCAAGAATCCTGGGAAAATGAACAAAATGAGCAAAAATTAAGAACAAATCATAAACTAAACAAAAAAAATACGTGCCAAAGAAATCAGTAAAATCAAAAGAAATTAACAAAACAATCGAGCAAATGAGTAAAAAGATCAAAAAATACGAATAAAAGAAGGAAGAAAATTTTTTAAAAATCAAGCAAGTAGTCATGTCTGTGAAGATTCTCAGTCGTCCAGGGTTTAACCTGTGTCACTGAGGGTAAAAAATGTACACTACACCTACGTATGTTGTAATAACCTGTTTTATGATCACTTTTCATCACTGCATATTTTTTTATGCAGTGTGAGTCAGATTTACTGTCACTGCACAGTACCCTGTTTATCAGACGAACTGGAAACAAGTTATTTTGTACAGTAAGACGTTACTCAGGCAAGAGGATAAGATATTATTTCTCTCTGTTTTCTGACGTACACTTTGCAAACACAATCATGTTATTTTAAGGCTCCGAACAGGAAGTCACAAATGCAACCTCATCTCTCCACAATCTTGTCGGAGCTGCTCTCACGAACAGACACGGAACGGGAATGATTTCCGTCTCCTTTCACTGCTTTATTGTCGAAGCATAAGGTTAGATTTGCTAAGTTAGTCCACTTACGTAGCAAACTCACACAAAACTAAGTGAAATTTCACCGCTTGTGTGAGAACAGCGGTTTTATTGGCCTGTGAAATTGGTTTTTAAATTAACAAATATATGTGTAAATGGTGGCATAATTCAGTCTGGATCAGAAAATTATCTGCCACTCGCTACTGACTGTGAAGCATTTTTTGCCGACGTTCCATCACCCTGAAAAGAGGTGGAAGGAAGTGGATGCGTCCTTGGCTCTCTGTATTTCTCTGTATTTGTTTTCCCTTAATGTAAAACTAAATAACAAACTAATTACTATTTTAAATGCTTTTATGAACAAATTCAAAGGCATCCAGTTCATAGAGACCTGATGTTGTTAAAACCAGTCATGATGATGTAGGCTATAAACCAGAGCTCTGTAACCTTTTCAATCTAAAGAGCCATATGAGGACAAAAAATAAAATAAAATGTACATGTCGAGAGCTGCAAAAAATATCCAAACCATTTCAATTTGTTTGTTATTTTGTTGGTTTCTGTTCATCTCGTTGGTTCTTTTGTTTGTCTTTATTCCTTTTTTTTCCTTCACCTTGATTATTCCATTCGTTTTATTGATTAGTTTGTTCATTTCTTTGTCGGTTTTGGAAATTTTGTGTTGACATTCCCCACTTTTCACGTTCATTTTTAATTATTTTGTGGATCATTTTGTTCACTTTTCTGACATTTCTTCAATATTTTGGTCATTTTATGGAATATTTTGTTAGTTTTTATTATTTTCATTAACCTCCTAAGACCCAGCTGTTATTTGATATGGATTTTTTATTTCTCTTTGATATTTTGGGTTATTGGAACCTGATAAGTATAAGTCTAGCATCATCTTTTGACATGAGAAAAAATATGTCAACATTAAAATCAGCTTTGTGGAAGAGTGCAAAATTCTTTATTTCCACTCTGGACATAGCAGTTTTCCTCCCTGGCTGCTTTTGCATTCATTAATAACATGCAAACATTTTGCACATGTTTTGAAAATCACAGTGTAAAATGTGTTGTCCACGTATGTGGACGCCAGGTCCTAAGAGGCTAAGCAAAATTGATTTAAATGTTATTTCTATGATATTTTCCTGATTGTTTTGTGGATAATTTTGTCTTAACCTTGTTCATATCACACACACACGTGCGCGCACACACACAGGTAAAAAAATTTTTAATAAAATCTCTTTTTAGGCCAGAAAAAATGAAATAAAAACTATTTTTATGATAAATTCAAGTGACTACCAAGTGTAATTAGTGTTGTGTTTTACCTGAGGTAAAAATAAAATAAAGTACTGTAACATTATTTAATGTTGGAATTTGTAAGAATTTAGGGAATATAGAAATCGAGTGGGAATCAGGTAACATACTGGGTGACAATGTTTCATGTAGCTCAATTAAACTGTATCTCAAACAGAAATGTTTCCTTAATATCAATGAAAAGCAGAATGACATAACACCGAAGAAGTGGAAAAAAAGTTCAAACATGGACGGCAAAGAGGTTTCATAAGTTTATGGTTTTTACAAGGTTTTGTGTTCTGAGAGTATAGATAACCTAGTATTAGTAAACTTAACAGCTGTGTGACGTCATCAATTCACCAGCTGTGTGACATCATCAGCTGAACTAGCCAATTAGTAAATTCACCAGCTGTGTGACATCATCAGTTGAACTAGCCAATTAGTAAATTTACCAGCTGTGTGACATCATCAGCTGAACTAGCCAATTAATAAATTCACCAGCTGTGTGACATCATCAGCTGAACTAGCCAATTAATAAATTCACCAGCTGTGTGACGTCATCAGCTGAACTAGCCAATTAATAAATTCACCAGCTGTGTGACGTCATCAGCTGAACTAG
>JAQQAE010003976.1:0-19389 GCA_029823295.1 Pseudamia nigra | reverse complement strand
TCTTTGAGTCCATCTCATGAAAAATGGGATCAAAAACAAAAGTGTTGCGTTTATATTTTTGTTGAGTGTAGATGCTAAGTTCTTCCCCTTTGATTCCAGGTAATGGAACCTGTATTTATACTACATTTACACATTAAATCACCGTTTGTCAGTTTAAAAAGCAATTTTACATCTCAAGAAAGTCAACAGAGTAAAGTAAAATATTTATTATTTTGTGTAAATATTTTGTGTGATTATTTTGTGTGAAATGACATTTCTGTCTCGTGATACGTCTCCAAACCAAAATGGGCGCTTCCTCGATAATTTTATCCTGGTTTTATGAGAATAAACTAGTAAAAGAGGTGAAAATCATTCCAGCTGCAGCCTATTCAGCAGCTCTGAACAGATTGTTGAGATGAAGTTATGATGACATCACATACATTACTAAGCAGATGTCTTGGGCCACCTTGGGTTTGTTGTCTTAGCAGATTATAATGACCAGACACATGGCAAGACAAGACCTAGAATACACAGGAAATATAGAAACAAACATTTCCATTTCTCTGCAGCAGGGGTGTCCAATCGTTGCCACAAAAGGGGCCGAGACACTGCACTTTATCCTTCCAACCAGTCTCTTGAGCAGGTGATTTCACTGAATTCCTTCCCACTGATTGCACTTCAGTGACAACACCTGCCTTAATGAGTGGCTGGAAAGAAAACCCGCAGTGGCAATGATTGGACACCCCTGTTCTACAGTAAAGGTGCTTTGGGTTGCGACCAAAAGAATAAGATCCAAGATACAAGCAGTTAAAATGAATGTCCTCCACAGGGTGGTTGGGTTCTCCCTTATAGACAATGTGAGAAGCTCGGCCATCCGGGAGGAGCACAGAGTAAAACCACTGCTCCTCCACATCCAGAGCAGATAGTTGAGATGGCTGGGGCATCTGATCCAGATGCCTGCTGGAATTCTTCTTGGAGAAGTGTTTCAGACATGTCCAGCCAGGAGGAGTCCCTGAGGCAGACCCAGGACATGCTGGAAGGAGTATGTCTGTTGGCTGGCCTAGCAACACCTCAGCCTTGGCCACAAAGGAGCTGGCTGGGGAGGGGGAAGTCTGGGTTTCTCTGCTTAGTCTGCTGCCCCTGTGGCCTCGACGCAGATAAACAGAAGTGGATGGATGGATGGTGTCATGTTACAAAACTAAAACAAGAAGGTTCATCTGTATCCGTGACGATCTGGAGGTTCGTCTGTGTCCGTGACGATCTGGAGGTTCGTCTGTGTCCGTGACGATCTGGAGGTTCGTCTGTGTCCGTGACGATCTGGAGGTTTGTCTGTGTCCGTCATGGTCTGGAGGTTCAGCTGTGGTGCACTGCTGTCTGTCATGGTCTGGGAGTCTGTTTACAATCCTACAGTAACATCCCACCTATAGATGGATATTTACAGGTGCTACCCCAGTTTCAGTTTTACAGCCCCAGTTCCAGTGAAGTTGGGAGATTGTGTAAAATGTAAATTAAAACAGAATGCAATGATTCACAAATCTCATAAACCCATATTTTATTCCCAACAGAACATTAACAACATGCCACATGTTGAATCTGAGACATTTTACAATTTCACAGAAAATTTGAGCTCATTGTGAGCAACACATCTCAATAAAGTTGGAACAGGTGACTGGCACGAATCACAAACAACTGGAGGAGCAGTCGACACCAATTAGATGGTTGGATCTTCAAAGTCTTCACAATTGCAATTACAATTTGCAAAATTACAATTGCACAGAAACAGGCATCCATCTGACAGGCTCTGTCTCTAAACTGCTCCTTTTATACCCAGCCGTGTTACTGACCTGTTATCAATTAACCTGATTACTTGTCAAATGCTCCTCCAGTCCAGTTGTCTCAGTTTCGACATCTGATACATTCTTGATGTTCTACTGGAAATGAAACATGAGTTTGAGATTTGCAAATCATTGAATTGTTTTTATTTGCTTAAAACACAAGATGGCTTAAGATGTTCACACTGTACTGCATGTGAGTTCCTGTTTCTCGTCTTTATAATTACACTTTTTCACAGTCATATCCCAACAATTTCATAACAAACTGCTTCTTTCTTGACTTGTAAAATTACTGTATCTTTTAAATGGACAAACATATCTGTAAACAATGGCACAGTTCAACATGGATCAAAAATGATCTGCCACTCACCACTGGCAGTAGCATTTTTTTTTCTGTTAGGTCCCTTGGGTCAAAACTAAAGGGGGCAGATCTTAGGCTGTCTGATTTTTCAGCCAGCTCTCCTAAAAACCAGGCTCTGTGTTTAAAAATGGAGTAATCAGTTATACTCTTTATTGCTCTGACATTAGATGCATGGCCCCGGTATGTCAGTGTGTAATAGACATTACTGTGCAGCATCATACTCCTCATCTCCACCGCAGCACACTGGTCAAATATGGGGAATTAAATGAAAGCTCTTGTGAGTGGCACCTGCGCCGTGCTTTCTGAAAGCCTCTTAGAGCGCTGGTGGATTGGTTTTAGCCTGAGCCGGGGTTCTCGCCTCCCTGGCACCTGCCTCGCTCCGTGCCAGAGTGGTGATGGGATGTGACAGCAGTCTGGCAGCCGCGGCCCATTGTTTAGCACTGATAACTTCATTTTCACCAGAATAGTGAACCGACTGCGGGAATCTGCAAAAACACAAGTGACGATGAGGAAAGAAAAGCAGGGAAATGGGGAAATTCAACAAAGTTTGAACTACTGGGGTCAGTTCAGAGGGATCACGCTAAAGCGGGGCAATAAAACAGTTATTGTTGCCATGGTATATTTTGTATTTTGATAATTACACTTGTTACAATACACATTCTTCTGTTGGCCTACAATAGCAATGTACGGTAACTCTATAGAGAGTGAAACTGAGAAGTGTTTATTCATGTTACTTGATTGTTTTCTTCATGTTTTTCTCATTTTTGCTCATTTTGCTTCTGGATTATTCCAAGCCATTTCAACTAATTTTTATGACATCCCGCACACTTCAGTCTCAGAAAAGTGTGAAAATGTTACCAGTTACGCCTTATTTATCCAAAAGGTGAAATATAAAATTTTCGTGGATCTAGTTGAGGACTTTTCAAGATATGGCCGAGTAAGTGAGGGGAGTAGGTGTCAACATCCAGAGGAGTTGACACATACTCCTGGAGTGGATATGAAGGATCAGCAGCTCTGCTCTGGGATCCTCCCAGATGGCAAATTATGTAATTCAGATTTTGTTCTTTTTTTATTTTATTAATTGGTGAGAATTTTAGTTCATTTCTGTGAATTATTTTTGTCTATTTTTTGTTAATTTATTTATATATATATATATAGTAATTTTTGTGATTTTTATTTATTTTCCTGATCATTTCACATAGGTTTGTCTTAATCTTGTAAAATGTTGAATTATTTTTTAATCATTCTGCCAATTTTTGTTTATTTTTCATCATTTTAAGTAATACATTCATATTCTCATTCTCAATCTCATTCACATTCTTGATGATTTTTTTTCTTTTTTTTTTTTTGTTTTTCATTTATTATAATGTGCTACTTCTATCAGTAGACAAAGTCACAGGAGCCACCGGACAGGGGCTGAAGAGCCACAAGTGGCCCTGGAGCCGCAGTTTTAGTAGATCTCCTAGTGGATTGAGGTCCAGTTGTCCTTCTTTCCTCATGGAGTTCTGTTCACTGCAGGACCAGAACCCCAAACAAGACCCCCAGTTTTGGAGATCGTTTGACCTAGTTGTCTCAACATCACAATTTAGTCCTTGTCTAGGTTGTTTGCATCCTTACCCTGCCAACTTCAATGACTAAAGGCCTTTTGTGCAGAGCACACAGAAACCGTACTCAAGTAGTAGTAGAGGTACTCATAAACACAAGTACTTGAGTAAGAAAGGTATGTGAATAAAAAAACAGTCAACCAGTGAGTCATTTCATCACATGGAATTTATTACAGCCTAATCTACTACCTCCAAACACCTATTCTGGTCATTTTTGTTCATTTCCATGATTATTTTGTTCATTTTTCACTTTTTTTTATGATGATCTATGTCGCTGATTAATTTGTTCAGTTTTAACACATTTTATTGCTTAGTTTGTTTTTTGTGAATTTTTTAAACCATTTGATGATTTTGATCATTTTCTTGCCTTCTCGACAGTTGTATTTATTGTGTGTGTATTGTGTATGGTCTTCCTTTTTTGCTGAGTTTATTCATTTTTAAATATAATTTTACAATGTGCTTGGCTGGTTGTTCAGTTTTGTTAATTTTTTGGATTTTTTTTTTTAGTTTTTTGCTCATTTTGTTGCTTACTTTATTTATACTGATCATTTGCTTGAGATTTGATTATCTTGCTCAGTTTTTTAAATTTGATTGATTATTTTGTTCTTTTTTAAATAAAATTTCAACCTTTTTTACTTCTACTCATTGAGGTGCATTTTTCTATCACAAATGTAACTAAAGAAGTGCTCTCAGAAATGCATTTTGTGGGACAAACTTCTCGGAGTACATCGAAAGCAGTAAATGTACTAGCCACCTCTGTTTATGTGTTGTGTATTTGCAGTCAACACACCAGGCTAAAACAAAGTCAGGATACAGTAACTCGCCAACTTACTGTGTTTTGCTTTGGTTTTTGTTTGGATTTGATGGTTACTGGAAATTTGACGCCTAATTTTCTCTAAAGCGGAACACGATTGAGTCAATAATTCAGACTCACGAGCACTCATTCCAGTCTGTGTTCCTGCACTTTGCCTTTGTAGGGCAGCATAGACCAACATGTTTATTTACAGCCTTCCTTCCTCTTTACTTTTTGACAGGAGCACTGTGACAAACACTTAGACGATCAATAATCCCCACTGTGGCCAGAATCAATTTCAGGGTTCTAATTGAGTGCCTCATTTGGTACGGAATGGCTTAGATGTTTAATTTGTTTACGGTCATAACAGCAAGACATGATTGTGGCAGGCTTTCTCACGCGAAGAATGGGACCAGGTTTTCTCGGTAAAAATGCAAAAGCAATGCGACAGCTGTGAAGAACTAAAGAGGCCTGTTCGTCCCTCTAGGCATTGTTTTGTAAAGAAAACGCTGGTACATGTTAGATGACAATGTTTCCGTGTATTTTCATCCTCAATCTCAACCATTTCCCACTTATCTCCTCCGAGCAAAGGGAAATGGGAGTGAGATAGAACGCTCGCTGTCAGAATCCCTCCTTTCTACAAGAGCGAAATGTTTGTTTGAGCTCCTTCACATCAATTAATGATTTCCGCTGCTCTACTTTCTTCTTTTACATCTGAACGTTAAAACAATTTGGCGAAAACCTGTTTTGACGACGCTTTAGAAATCCTCCGATACATCTTCTTTCATCTGTCAAACTTCTGAGACTCGCTGCTTAAATGTTTCAGGTTGAGGTTTTTCTTCTCGTTACAGTTTTTTTGTCAAGATTCCCGAGGCTCTGTGTCTTTGTTTTAGATGAATTCATGAAGCGGTGGAGGTATGAGCGCGCCTGTAGAAACCGCATCCTCTTTTCAGTAACAAAATATTAATGTCTACTTGAATGTGTTCCTTTATACTCCGTCCTTTATGAGACAGTCACATAGAACTCTGTTGATCATTTCTGCAGACTCAGATTCCTTTTCACAAGCAAAATAAAACGGCTCTGAAGTAGATGAAAACGTGCAAGTCCTCCAATTAGGAAGACTGGGTCGCCATCCTTTGATTGCTGCACATTACTTTACAGCTGCAAGTTGCATAAGGGCTCATTAATTATGCAATGAACATAACATGGAATGACTGGCGTGCAGTTTTAAACGAGTCGCTGCCTGTCAGGAGACTTGATCGCATCCAGCAGCTCATATTTGACAGTGATTTCACAGTGATTCCTGGAAAATGAGTGTTGCTGCAAACAGATGTTAATGCAGACACTGCAAAGCAACACAGGGTTTTGTGCTGTGGTGGGATCTGCACCAATGTAACCAGTAAAATAAAAGGGAAATATCTATGTCATGCTACTCTGTTTTCTTCTAACTCATACCATGTCATCCTGACAGCTGATGATTAGTGTCCCCTTGCAGTTCCTAGCATTTTTAGTTCAAGACCAGAAAGAGAAATATGCCTGGAAAATGGAAATAAATATATTTTGCGCATTTTTATTCAATCAAAATGATCGGACAAAGCTCCAGATCATGCAAGTGGTCAAAAGTGACCCATAATGAACAAAAGATCAATAAATTGCTGCAAAACTAGACTTTGTTTTATCAGCAGCAGTCACACAAAGTCCACCAAATATACACCCTCTGAATACCAGAATGTTACATGAATTGTCAAAGCATTTTGTCTCAAGCAGTATTGCCACTTATCCCAGAATTCAACCCATTCTCACTCTCAAGTCCACGGCAAAATTATTTTAACATTATAACTTTGACTCAGTGACTCATAAACATAAGTACTTGAGTAAGACTTAGAAAGTATCTCAGATGAAATCCAAGGTGTGTGATTTTCCTTCTGTTAACTGGATAGGTAGTGAAACGTCTTCAAACTAAATTTCCAGCCCAGTCAACAGAAGGAAAACCACACGCCTTGGATACCATGAAACTACACATACCAGATGAAACTACAGGAGTCTTCATAGCATTTATTTCCTCGATTATTTTTATTGTTTTGTTGTTTATTTTGTTGATTTTTTTTTTTTGTGTTATGGTGTTTTACCCCCTTTTAGTACTTTTAAAAGATATTCTCGGCCAGTGTTTTTGCTTAATTTTTATTTATTTAGCCCAGGACAGCAGTGATTTGTGGATTCTTTGCTGCAATATCATAATAACACAGCAAAAAGTTTAAGATGGATCACCAGATCACATATTAGAGGGTCCAAATGCAACATTTGAGATTACGATGACTCATGACAAAAATGTATTCACTTAGAATATTCAGAGAGAAGTCCAGTGTAATGCTGTGGCAGTCAGGGCTTCTTGGAGCCCAGTGAACGGTTCCCCAGTGGCCAACAGTGGTATTACAACTTTAAGTTACTTCCACATCAGCCCCGACTGATTACGTCTCACAGTGCATTACCAGCAGTCCTTTTTCTTATTCTTTATATAATCTTTAAGTGCCATTAGAGTAATTAATGCATTGTCACTATTTGCTGCAGAATTGAATGCAAGTTTTTTATTTAAACACAAGAAATATTGATTTATCAACAGAGGAGTCATAGGTGAAATCAGCCGTGCACTGTAGGGGGACACGATGGACCACACATCTGAGTACATGCAACTATTACATCCGTTTGACATGTTTTTATACAAGTCATTATTTACACCAAAAAAATAGCATGTTCCTAGAGTTTGACACGTTTAAACTCCACTTATAAGCAGCCGAGGCTAAATGGAAGCAAACACCAGCATCTAATGTGAACAGTTTAATTTATGTAAGATGATATAAAACATGCATTTCCATAAACGTGCTGGTGTTTTGCAGGAAACTGTTTCCATTCTGAAAAGTGTTATGCTGATGTAACTGCACTGATGTTCACTTACAGCACACTGCTACACTCCTGAAAACAGCATGTAGTATTTAGTAGATGTAGCAAGTAATAGGGCATGTTCAGCAAAGTTATTGTTAAGTCACTAGGTCAGTTAATGACTCTAAATCGCCTCTAGGTATGAATGTGAGTGGATGGTTGTCTCTCTGTGTGTGGCTCTGGCCCAGGTTGTCATTGTAAATGAGAACTGGTTCTCAATTGACTAACCTGGTTACATAAAGGTTGAAAAAAATAATTGAAGAGTCTGCAGCTTGCTTGTAGGTGGAAGTTGAGGTGGTTAGTAAAGGCTACTACTAAACACATGGACCTCCATGCTCATGTGTACTTTTGTGCATGTTGTGTCTAAGCCTCGCCCTGATCTTCCCCTGATCTTAAGGAACATCACCACGACCGCACGTCCATAATCCTAAGAAATGGCATTTTACACCGAACTGCTCACTCACTGGCCACTTTATTAGGTACACCTTACTAGTCCCAGGTTGGATCGCTTTCACTTTCAGAGCCGCTTTAATTCTTCGTGGTATAGGTTATTTCTGTTTGTTTTTTGCTATGTTGATTATTTAGTTCATTTTTGATCATTTTATTTGTTGAATCTGTTCGATCTTGTTTATTTTCTTGATTTTTAACATTTGAATTATTTCAGTTTTGTCTTAATTTTTTATTCAGTACAATTCACTATAATCTTAAAAAAAAAAAAAAGTCCAGCGCTGAGGTAGATGCTCATTGGATTCATAAATGATAGTTGACAAAGTCAGATGAGTTGAATTCATTTCAGAAATTGAAATGAACTGAAAAAAATTCCATCAAATGATTAAAAAAATTAACAGACTAAGCATTAAAAGAATTAAAATGACCAACATATTGAACAAGAAAAGAAACAACATAATGAAGAAGATGAATAAAAATCAACAAAATAATCTGAGAAATTGACAAAAATTGAATGAGAAAGTAAACAAAATGAGAAAAAATGAATCAAGTAATCAATTAAATGAAGAAAGTAAGCATTTCATAAGCTAAATCAACAAAAATGAACAAAATAACAACCTAACATTGATACAAAAGTGAAAAAATAATCAAGGCGTTGAGCAAAAACTGTCAAGAAAAAGAACAGAAATGAATTATAATTAAATAAAATATTAAACAAAGTTAAGAAAGTAAGTATTTCATACACCAAATCAACAAAATAATTAAGAAAAGTTGACAAAAGGGAGCAAATTTTTTACTTTTTTCTTCAAAAATGGCTGAAAAGGTAAGAAATATGAATTTACTAAACCCTAAATTCACTATATAAGGTGAAGATTATGTGAAAAATTACCTTTTGAGTTTTTACTATGTTTTTAACCTTTTCATGCATGAATAATTACAAATCTGGGGTTACAGTTAGCCTTATGATACTTCCAAATCTTTAAAATAATGTCATGTATTTTAACTAAGGTAATAGTTAAATTGTGTCCATCAGGGCAAGGTGGCTTGGTGAAATACAATCAGAATTATGTTTTAGCTACTATTTGATTATGTATTAACCACACGGTTTGAACGTTTTGATTCCTGTTGCTTGTTTTTCAAAGCATTTTTTTAATTGTTTGGTTTATTTTTGTTCATTTTTCTTTTTTTTGTCCATTTCTTCGCAACTTCTTGATTGCTTCACTCATTTCGTTCATTTCTCTTCTTGATTGTGGTACATTTTTTTGTTTGTTTTTTGTTTTTTTTTACATCAGATTCGGTTCTTTATGTTCATTGGTTTGTTTCTTTTGTTTCGCTTTCCGTTTCATTTCTCTTCTGATTTTCTTCATTTTCTATTCCTATTACTTTGTTTCTTATGTTTCTCCTTTTTGTGATTATTTTGTTAATTTTAAGTCAGCATACTCACTGCCTTTGCTTTACTTTTTGCCTTGCTTTACTAATTGCTATAAATTTAATGTCACCTTGTTCCTGTCTGGTGTAGTGGACACCATGCGTGAAAGGGTTAAACTCCACTGTTCAGTCATATATATATATAGTATTTAGACTCAAATACTCTCATTTGCCGTATGAATATGTATTAAGGGGTGCTTCTTATTGTGGTTGAAGCGTTTGAACATGTGGATAGTTATAATATCCCTCATTATGTTCAGGCTCGGATTTCAATAGAGGCGGCCGCTGAAAGGAAAACCCTGCTGTCCTTGAAATCTACCCTTTGGAACGAGCCTCGCTGAAACACTGCGAAACAAAGGTGGCGCGGCATTTTGTCAGAGCGGACATGGTGGCTTAGTGGAAACAAAGAGCCGAACTAAGAGCGTTTCATGATATTTATGTCATTAAACACCTTTTTTATTTTCCCTCCCTTTTCCCGCCACCTTTTCCCTGCCGCGCCCCGTGTTTGTAATCAAAAAATTAATGAGCGGCGCCTTTGTGGATAGAGTTCATTATCAGATCCTGACTTCCTCCGCCCTTGCGTCACATCAGAAAAAGCAAAAATGTGACTGTGTCGAGCCCCGCGGGCCACCAGAGTTTAGGGAAACTCTCCTCTTTGTTCATTTTTCCTTCAGCGTAAGCAATTTATCACCGAATGAACTTTTATTGTATCTCCGGATGACTCACATTAAATTTTCGCCCATTAATTTTGAAATGGATTTTGAAATGGGTACTAAGCTTTTATCAAATGCCTGGGAATCTCATTTGGATTATTGTATTTCATTAATTACTTGATAGACAAAGCATACTTTTCAATGTAGATTTGTGTGCTGTTTAATTAATTAGCATGTTTTCTCTTTTAATTAAAGCCATTTTTTTAAATTTAAGCCCACAGCAAAACACATATATAATTTGTTTGTAATTAGGCCTTAATTGGTGGTAGTGGAAGCTTAGCACCCTCGGTTTCTTTTTTCATGATTGCCATTTTATTGCCAGTCACTCATTAATTAAACTGTTTTTTCTAATTAGCTTATAAAACTGTTGATGGCATATTATTGTAAGTGTGAGTTCAAAGCTCGCTAATAAGCCTACCCTACTCAGAAGAGGCTAGATAATGGAATGTGCACAAAGCAGGCGAACTTTAGAGATTTTTTTCCTCTTTTCTTCTTCTTCTTTTTTTTTTTGTCGGCTCCCTAAAGATGACATGTCATGTATATCTAGCATCAGATTACGAGGAGTGAAAATGAAGACGTGGCTGCTCCGCTCTGCCTTCCCCGGAGTGGCTTCTCCTTTTTGCTCACCGTGTAATTCTGTTTGTCAAAGTGGAGGAAAGATTACACAATGCTCTTATGAGGCCAGAGCAGATAAACTAGTGAGGGGCTGGGATCGAACCAGAATGTGGGGACAAAAGGTGCAAATAAACTCACATGGGAGTTGTTAATTATGAGCAGATTGACGACAGTGGCAGTGATTGGACAATTAAATTAAGCCCGGGTGATAAATGTAATAGCAGCCAGTGGTGGGCACAGAAACAGCGCTCAAGTAAATGTAGTGTTACCTCATAACTGTACTGGCTCAAGTAGAACTATTCGGAAAAAGAAGTGCTTGAGTAAGAGTAAAAACAGATCTCATTAAAATTCACTCAAGTAGTGAAGAACGTCATAAGGTAGAATTAGTGGGATTGCTGAGACATGCTGAAATCCCGCTATTGTTGTCTTCAGTCTTTATTATTCTTCCACGTCTGTATGTTTTTTTGTTGTGTAATTACTCCTGTATTTTTTGTCCGATTCAAACCATTCAACCTTCATATGTTTCATCTTATTCAGAACAAGTGTGCTATCACTTTTCATAATTCTAACCTTTATAATGTTTAAAATATTAAGCTTTTTTGACAATTTTTTTCCCCCACAGGAAATGCATGGAGAACTTTAACAGAATGTGTGGTTACCATGGCAGTGACAGTGCCTTTGATCACTACTCCACTGAATAGTTAATTTAACTCTTAATTTAATTTAATTTAATTTAATTTAACACTTTTCCAGCGAGTTCAACTATTTTAACTCAGCATTCCCACGCAATCTCTTCAGAGATTGACAGCTTTCCTAGTTTATTACTGATTTTATTTCTGACTTGTTCATTTTTTTTTGCTTATTTTGTTTAATTTGTTGCTTATTTTGTTCTTTTTGATCAGTTTTGTTGATTATTTTTGTTCATTTTTGCACATGTTCCTTATTTTTTTATTTTTTACATTATTTTGTTTTTGTTCATTTTTGTGCTTTTTTTTTGCTTAGTTTGGTCATTATTGCTCATGTTTTGGGTATTCTGTACATTTTTGCTCATTTTGTTTGTTATTTTGCTTATTTTTGTTCAATTTTATTGGTTCTTGTATTAGATTTGCTTATTTTGTTTTTACCTCTGCCAAGAAGTGGCGGGAATGGTGGGCATCTTGCTTTTGCTGCTAATTGTCTGTTTGTTAGTAGGGATGGGTCATGGGTTTTCAAATATTCAAATAGTTGGAAAGGGATTAAATATTGATTAGTTTACGTGCCTTTTGTGTCAAACTAAAATTAAACATTCACCCTTGTTTTTACCGTTGTTTGGTAGTAACACAGCAGGGGGAAGTAGCATGCCTCAAATGTGCCATTTCACAACAGAAGAAGAGTAACAGTGAGGGAGGATGACACGACTGTCAATTAGTGTAAGGAGCTACCTCTGTGTGCAGGGCAGTTTTCTATTTTAATAAAAGTCTGTGCTTCTCGAGACACTGGAGTCTAGACCAAGCTAAAGTTGTTTGCTATATGGGCCGAGCAGCTAAGCTAAAATGGCGCCCTGATGTAACCAATGCCACTAGCCACTCCAACCCGTTCATGATGCTAATGGGAGTTTCATACAAGTACAAACAGAGTGAAAAAAATGGGAAATATAGACATTTTAACGCCGTTAGGCAGTTAACATGTGGCAAAGAGTGACAGAAGCACAATGTGAGCTCCCACAGCACAAGTTGCTAAACAAATGGATGAAAATGAGCTGCTTGGCTGAGGTCTGTGCTTTCTAGTTTATGTTTTGAAATTAGTGCTACCTTTGAAGATGCGACGATGACTATGACCGCACAGGCAGCCTTTATACAGGTTAAAACATTTAATTTATTGCAGTTAAGTTAGGTTTTATTTGTTATATGAATTTGTTATTAGCATTGTGTTTTATTTAAGAGTTGCCTAGCTGAGGGGGTCTGGATGTTAGTATCCATGGCACAGACAGAAAGTAGTGTAATGAACATCAGCTCACTTGCGTTTTTACAGCCTGTTTGAAAACAATTTATTTTGGCATAAAGTTTAATGTTCACTTTTTTGGGGGACATGTGAGTCTGTAATTGTGAAAATGGGCTAATGTGTCCCCCTTGAACATCCCATGGGACTCAACCTGAAGGGTCAGGACTTTGCTTAAGTCTCTCTTAGGTCTATATCTTCACAAAAAGGAGTTTTTTTTATTCCCTGTTACAGCCATTGTCTTATGTAAGAGCCTTAAATTCGGGCTCTCTTTGTCTACTGGAGTCTATTACTCTCCAAATGGACTCAGAGAAAACCTTCTTCATCAAAGCATCATGGGTGGTATCGATTGAACTCTTGATCCTTTGACCTTCTCAGTGTTTCCTCCACACTGAAGCTTTGCAGCCAGGAACACATTTTTCTTTCGCCTCCGCCTCAGTCCCCAGAAATTATGCTGAAATAACATGTGAGCTGCCTAATCTGATATTCATTCCTTTCTTATATAGCCCTGCTTTCCAAAGTTGACTAAGGCCACATTATTTAGGCATTAAGGTAGTGTGATAAGGGAATTAGGCTGGTCATTAATCGTTTACACGTCAAATGCAGCAGAGCAGCTCGGGGAGGTGATTTAGCGAGGCAAAGCCATATAGCCCCTGTTAATCCACCTCTCACGCGTTTTAATTGGAAGAGGCTTCCTGGATAGGAAATTTATGAATGGGTTTAAGGCCATTTCTTCCTTAAAGCCATCATTTATTTCATATTGTTAATAGGGGCTTTAACACTTTATCCACATGGAGATGTATTTTCCCCATCTTTCATTCTGCTATTGTCCTTGTGCTTTTACTGTTTAATTGCTACAGTGATTTTTGTAAATTCTGTGCTCATTTAAAGACACCCTGCTGCTTTATTTTAGCAAACACCTGAGAAATGATGCAATAAACAGTCTCAAGTAGAGCAGACTGATACGACTAAACAGGTTACCATGACATGTCAATTTTGTGGGTTATTTTGTCCATTTTTACCTATTTAAATGGTTCTTTCTTTCATTTTTGCTCATTTTGAGGGTTACTTTTTCATTTTTGCTCAATTTTGTTGGCTGCTTTGTTCATTTTGCTCATTTTTCATTTTTACTTATTTTTTTTTATATTTTATTAGTTTTTGTTCAATTTTGTGAGCAAGGCCATTGAAATACAGGGGAATTAAAACAATAAAGACATATTCCTACAAGCATAAAATAATTTATAAGTAAAGGTAATACGCTTCCCTGTTCAGACCCGCTGAGCAGAAAGCCAGCAGGATTTAAAACCTAGCCTTTCCTTCAGGTGTTTAAATAACTTGTTTACTTGAGACAACTTGAGCACCACCTGATTTTTAAAGTCATACTAAACAGTAAAATATGTTTTTTTGAGCTCTGAATGGAAAGACACAACTCAGTTGTGATGATGCACAATCAGTCCTGGTGATAACACACATTAAAACAACAAATGTAAAACAGCATTTTCCAGAACAACTCAACTCACCACTTCCTGTCTTACAATCTTGTTCGTTACATTCTTGTTAGTCCTTCCGAACTCAGTGATCACATTTGTGTAACAAACTCCCCCAGTCAGCCTAGAAGAGTTCACTTTTCAGTCAAACCCTTTACCCAAACTTGTTCCTTTTTGACCAGTGAACTGAAACCACCATGTTGCTTTGTTTTGAAGTGGACGAGTCACACAGAGACAGAGATTTAATCTCCTTACACTGCTGCCTTGATTAACTAATGCATTAAAATGGCAGTGACACAAAATCACTCTGTTAGTTGAAACGGTACCGGTACCAACATGTCTGGTACCTACCGGACCAAATCACTACACAGATGTCAGGGTTTCATTTGGTGACTTTATAATTCCATATGGCAAACACTCACAACAACAGAAGGAACGGCGCTAATTTTTGCTGTATTTGTTTCATACTAGTCAGTCACACATACCGTTTCATCATAGTACATTTTCATCTGTTGCATGTTTCAACACTGTAGGTGTGTGCTAAAGGCCACATACAGTTGTTATGACATAGAGTGCACATGTTTGGAAGTTGTTCCTGCTCTGAATGACCTGGCATCCATGTTTTTTCAACTTCACAACTGGAATAGGATGAGCTCAGAGTATATGTCACTCCCACTTCTGAGTTCCAAAGTAAATGGAACGCCTCATAAACACCACACTCTCAGTCACGTTCTTAACATTTCAGACTCATTTAGTGGGAGGGATAAGACACAGAATAGGGGTCTTCAATAACCATGGCAAGTAAATAAGTTGAGCCATTTTCAAACTATTGCGTTGACATGCCAGGTATGTGTACACAGACAATGATGCAGGCACAGGATCATAAAACCAATATCTGCCCATTACAGCAAGTAATATAACCAAAAGAAAAATGCTTACAGTTTGCCCAAATCAAGGGGATAAGCCAGATACCATTTCAAGCTCAGATACCTATATCTATGGAAATAATTATTTTACATTTCTCTGTTACATATTTGTGTAGGTATTACTGGGTATTTAAACATGTAATAAGTAAACTTTGCCGAAAAAAAATTTCAATGGAAATTGGTTACAAAATGTGTCTCATAACCCGCATACTCAACAACTACATCATTTATTTCATGCCATATTCACAGTTGCATAACATGAGTATCCTAATTAAAAATGTCATTAAAATGGGCACCTTATGATTCATGACATATTAAAGTATAATGACGTTTGATTTTGAAGCAAAATATTATGAAGTTCAGTATTTATTCTAACTCAATTCCTTGTCAGTAAGACAGAGACAGTATTACTGAAAAAGTTTCAAACTAACTAACGTTTACAATTTGTGACATAAGACTACATTTAAGCCACTGACTTTAAAGTTATATTTGACTTTATGAACAACAGTTGGCATCTTTGGCAACTTTGTCTTCGAGTTAGATGTTTACCCTCCTTTGATTTGACCCAATTACAATGAATCATTAAATATCTATAGTTGGAAGTACATACGTGTTAGTGATAATTATCTGTTTCTGGTTCTGCTCTACTTGCCCCTCCACCATCCCGGTGCGTGTTTGAGGTTTACTTCGGTCTTGTGTGGCCTTCTAACACCGGGTTTATTCACAGAATTAATACTCTGACCTTCGGAAGGTTTCAAGGCATAAAATTCACAGTGCACAATCCTGGCACTGCATCATCAGCAGCAGCAGCAGCTTAAGGCCGCTAGGAGGGTTAAGTCAACATCAGCACGGTCTGTTCATTCATGTTTGGGTCGTCATGGAGATTCAAGAGGACCCCCACCCCCCAAACCTCACCCCCAAAATGAAAAAAAAAAACAGAAAACAAAGCCTCTGGGTAAGCCTCAAACAACACAAGCCAGTGTTATTAGCACTTTCACACTGAGGCGAGAGCTGCTGATAAATCCATATGTTTCATAGATTGATATTTAATGACGATTCAGACACTAACTAGTCTTATTAGTATTTTTACACTCTGGACTAGGGCTGGGTGTCAAATTGATCATTGTTGAGGTCAAAATTATTAGCCCCCCTATGAAAATGTGATATTTTATTTATTTATTTTTCCAAACGTCCCTCACTCCACTTCTGACACTTGGAAACACTTTGATAACTTTGTGTACCCGTCTCTGGCTTTCCCGTCCATCAACAATCCTCCTTCTCAGAGCTAACCTCATTTCTATAGCGAATACTCACAAATGTTCAGTTTTTACTTCAGTTCACACACTTGGGCCGTTACTCGGTCAAAGATTGGTGGTGTTGTGCTATGACTGAACAAAACAGTCAGTTTGTTTGGGGGTGAATAATTTTGATATTTTTTTCCCCAATATAATTTTGTTTGCAAATAGAAATAACTTATAGTTTCTAAGTCAAACTAGTATAATTTGAAATGCTCTTAAAAATCTGGCACTCTTTTAAATGGCAATTGGGGAAAAAATTAATGTGGGGCCTAATAATTTTGACCTTGTATCTATGTTTACATTGTTTTTGATGTCTTTTGTCGCTTTTGTAATTTTTTTTCTTTTGTTTTTTCATCTTCTACATTGTTTTTGTCTTTCATGTTTTCATCATTTTGTGTCGTCGACATCACTTTAATCTTTGGCTTTCATTGTTTATGTTGTCTTTATATTTTTGTATTTTATATATTTTAATATTTCCTTAAACTTTTACATTGTTGCAGCGTCTTTTACATTATTTTCATTTTTGCCCCAATCCCAATACACCCCCCGTCCTACCCCTTACCCCTACCCCTTGATTTAGCACCTTCACGTGAAGGGGTAGGGGCGTCCCGATGCTTGCCAAGACCGAGGGGAAGGGCCAAGGGGGGCTGTGTGGCCCTCCAAACGCAGATTTCTCCAGGTCAGACTTGAAACGGAGGGGGTTTAGGAGAATTTTCCCATAATTCTGTTCGAATCACCGGCAAGATGGAGGCAAACCACCCCAAACCAAGCAGAGGTTCCACCAAATCAACAACAGCTGCTGACGGCATGGTGAATTCTCCCAAAAACAATGTTGTCACGTTTGTTTCTAGCGCCAACGACGACTGCTGATGACGTAAGAGGTATCGAAGGGTCGGCGCATGACGTGAACATTTCAGCCCCTTAACTTGCAGCGCTGTTTCAAGTGGTAGGGGAAGGGGTAGGGATGAAAATTAGAAAAGGGACTGGGCCTTTATGTTGGCTTTTTGTTTTTGTTTTTTTAATCTTTTTTTGTCTTTTGTGGTTTTACTCTTAGTGTCTTTTTTTAGTGTCTGATTCTTTCTCTTTTTTACCATTATTTTCATCTTGTTCTGTCTTTTTAAATATTTTTGTCTTTCATCATTTTTTGTTGTACTTTTTCTGTGGAGCACCGAGAGACAATGTTGGATTGTGATAAATACAACATTGGGTTTTTTTTTTATCTTTAATTTTTGCCTTTAGCATCTGTTACTGTTACTGTTTTTGGAAATGTTTTTGTCTTTTATGCGGCTCATATGGAGTATTTTCTGCTTCACATTGTTTATTTCTCACATTGTTTTCATCTTTTATGCCAGTTTCATATTTTGGTGTCTTACTTTGTCTTTTACATCATTTTAGACTTTTTTTTTTTGCATTTTTTTACAGCTTTTTCACCATTTTGTAATGTTTTGTGTCTTTTAATGTCATTTATCTTCATGAGCTTTGTATGCCACTTTTGTCTTTATGTACCTTTTATGCCATTCTTGTGTTTTTGTGCTCGTTACGCAGGCGGGCAGGCAGCATCGACACTTATCTCATGAATGTGATTTACTCAAGAAGGAAATCATGTAGGCTTTTCAAATTTATACCATAGTTGCATCTATTAAAAGTTTTGGATGATTTTGAATTTGTTTGACCTTGAACTCAAGATCAGAGGTCAAATGTTGTCAGAATGTTGTGAACGAGATAACTGGAGAAGGAAATCACGTAGGCTGTTGGAATTTATACCATATGTACAGTTATTTCTGACACATTCTTATATTAGTCATAGGATTGAATGATTCTTCTTTGTTAAGCTCCTTCAGTGAAACACTGTCAACCTCCACGATGATAATATTACCTGCCTGTCACCGTTCAGCAAAACATTGTTCCATCCAGAGAAACACCTGCATCAAGGTGAAATGACAGAGGACCGAAGCAATTAGAAATCCTACTGCCTGGAGGCTGAGGGTTCCACTGGACGCAGCCAGTATTTTACACCATTGTTGGGTTTTTGTGTCTTTGATGCCATTTTTGTCATTTAGCAACTTTTGCATTGTTTTGTATCTTTTGCAAATTATATAAATCTCACAAATAACTATTGAGTTTGTTGAACTTTCACTCCTTTAAAATAAGGATTTGACATTTGTTACCTCCTCAAAGTACAGTAGACCATGTTTTTTTTTTTGGCATTTTATCTGTTTGTTTGTTCACAACATAACTCAAAACATTATGTACAGATTGGGATTAAGTTTTTGGGATATGTCAGAAATGGTACAAGGACCAGTCACCTGGTAGTGATCTGGATCAAATAGCTGCTGTAAGGTAGTAAATAAAGCTATAGACATGAAACTGACACCAAACTGTAGTGAAAGTCTGCTGATTCAGTGTCCATGGATTTTGACCTATTTTCAACATTTACAGAGCTAGATCTAGAAGAAAACCACTATGAGAAATATTATTTTTCATGATTAGCTATTGAACTAATGATATGTATGTGATTCCAAATATTAATGCTAGGGTTTCATGGTCAAAGAATCCAAAAATGAGGATCAAATAAATTTAAGAATATTATATTTTGGTGCAATTACATTATGGTGTAAATGAGCATAGGTTCAAATGATAATGGTAAATTTTCACCGTGAAGACAGACTGAGCTGCCCTGGCGGAGGTCTGTACTCTCTGAGGATTTACTAGTCTTGACATGTATTGACACAGGCTGATGTCAAAATGGGAACATTTTAGACCATCTTACCTCCTTTTAGCGCAGGCCACACCACAGAGAGTCAACCCACCCAAACACAGTGTGATGGATACTTAATAGTACGTTATTAAGACATGGTGGGGAATGTCGCCTTTTAGCATCGACATAAACAAAGGAGGCAGGAGGTTTCCTGTCTCCTGCCTTTATTCCAGCTTTACGCTTTCATTCGTTTTTCTCTGCAGCTTCTGATGTGAAAGGATTTGGCACGCGAGG